>WAAB01017157.1:61082-120666 GCA_013389865.1 Piaya cayana | reverse complement strand
CTCAACCACCTCCCTGGGCAGCCTTTTCCAGTGTCCAGTGACCCTTTCTGTGAAAATTTTTTTTCTGATGTCCAGCCTGACCCTCCCCTGGCAGAACTTGAGGCCATTCCCTCTTGTCCTGTCCCCTGTCCCTTGGGAGAAGAGGCCACAACCCTCCTTTCCACATCCTCCTTGCAGGTAGTTGCAGAGAGCAATGAGGTCTCTCCTCAGCCTTCTCTACTCTAGGCTAAACAACCCCAGCTCTATTCAATTCCATCGTTTTCCCCGGAGTCCTGAAGTCCCTCTTAATTGCTCACAGCTTCCTGTGCTGTGTGGTCATTGCCAATTTGAAATACTAGCAGAGGGTAATGATCTGTGGCTTTCACCAAGGAAGGAAGTTTTCTAGTGATGTCTTTCACTGAGGCCTCAGGTAGTTAGCTGACCTCCCTGTGGAGTGGGTCCAGTCTGCAGATAGGTCCCTCTGTTGCCTTTAGAAGGGAATCCCCCAAGATGATCACTCTCCTCTTCTTTTTCTCAGAGGATGTTTTGATTGTTGAGGATGGTGCAGTCTAGGGAATATTTCTAGGCTATGGGAGCCATGCTCTTTGACTGTGGGGATGGATTCCACTTGCAGCGCTTTGTATTTATTCTGCAAGGGAATCTGGGGCTCTGTTGTCTGAATGGGGGCAACAGGCTTCCTGTGCCAGGCAGGAACTTGCTGCCATTCCCCATCTCTTTTTCCCTCAGTCTTGCAGTTGGCAGATGGGTGGTACACAGCTGTGCTGGCTCTGGCAGCCTGCTGAGTTTGTGCGAGGGCACTGCTCCACTGATCTATTTCCCTCTCACACTCCCTGATAGGCCTTAGTCTAGTTATTTTCTCCCTCAGCTCAGCCACCAAGCAGAGGAGTTCACCCACGTGAGCACAGTTTCCACAAGTGAAGTCAGTACCAATAGTGTGAGTCGATGTGGCAGGGGGGCTCTGCCTGCAGCCCAGGGCAGCTGCATGTGCCCACTGTGGCTGTCTGGGTGGCTACATCCATCTTGGCTGCTGCAGCACATGGAGCAGCTTTAATTTTATTCCAGGTGGACACCATGGTCCTTGGTCCCTTCTGGTTGGCCACCAGCCCCTCTCTACACCCTCCCTGCTCACCCACTTGAACTGCTGCTCAAACTGCCCCGTTATGCTAACAGGCCCGCCATCTGTTTGCCATGCTTCTGTTCACTGTGTTCTGGGTCGCAGTGCTTCCCAGGGAGCATTTAAATCTTCTGCAGTATCTACCGGGATCGCCCCTCCCTTCAGGCACCGCACAGGAATGGGTGTCAGGAGCCCAGAATCACCCGCCGCACTCCCACCTGGATTTTCCTGGGCTTTTCCTGGCTCTGGGAAGCACACCATTGCCTCAGATTGCCACCCTGCCACAGTACTCACCGTCCTGCTGTTGGATGTTGCCGAAAAAGCAGTGTTGATGGCTTAGCCACATTTAAATCTCAATGGTTTAAGATGGTGAGAAAGAAATGGCCATGAGTATTGCTGGGCCTCTGGAGCAAGAGTGCAGAGCATTTGATATCCAGTGAGCCACTGGCCTGAGAAGAATCAACATTGGTGGCAAAACCAAGAAGGCATGAACACAATAACAGTGGTCATGAGGAGCTTGGAAGGAGGAAAACATGCTGTGGAAATTTTTATGAAGGACTTGTGGGACCAGTGTTAACATTTTTAGTAAGGTATAATTACAAGCTTGTAACAAGAAACTTGGCCTTAGCTTGAAACAAAAGCTGAGTCCGTGCATGTTCATGCAGCACATCAACATAGTGTGATGTCAGACAGGTAAATACTTCCAAGTTCAGAGCTGTTGTTTTTTATGTTCTTAGCATTCGGTTACATTATCTTTGGATCAGCTTAGTATAAGAGTAATCTTAAAATTTTTTAAACCAGGTATGTACTTTCTTCTTCTGCATTGTTGGGGTTCATGCTTGTTTACAGTGCATTTCACTTTGCATGTGCTCATATTCCTATTCGTACTCACAGAGAGTTTGGAATCATCTTGATGCGCTTCAGGTGAAAGTGTAAGTGGCATTTAGTTTTTCTTCCTGTTCCAAGATGTCGCAAATTACTACAGAGACATTTTTCAATAAAGGTGTTTCAAGCACTGTTTCCAAGTATTCCTCACAGTGCACAACTCCCCTTCTCCCTAAAAAGAACAAATTACAACAGGTATATGTTACATCTAGCAAAAAGCCAATCAATTTTAACATTATTATTTGAGGGGTTTTCTAAATGACAGAAGAAAAAAAAGAAATAAATTCACAGGATTGTCTTGTGACCAAATCTCAATCAAAAGCTAGTAGAGAATAACCCAGAAGATATATTGAAATCCCCATTGTATGGCATAAAGCCCCACAAATTATATATAAGGCACTCCCATGAAACAAAACAAAAACCACCACAAAAGAACACAATAAATAATATAAATGTTACAAATAACGTAGTAACTTCTATATATGCTCATTCTCTGTCATACCATTTGTCCAGAAAAGTATTTAAGACACTGTAATGGAAGTATCCAGTGTTGCTTTTCCTGGCAGGCAAATGCCATGTTAAAAGAAAAACAATTTGTCTGCTGCTGTAACACCTGGATAAGACAGGTTTTTCTGCCACTAAAACATGTCCCTGAGCACCTCATCTAACCATTTTTTAAATACCTCCAGGGATGGTGACTCAACTATCTCCCTGACAGGTCTGTAGTTTCCTGGATCCTCCCTTTGACCCTTCTTATAAATGGGTATAATATCAACCAGCCACTAGTCAAGTGGAACTTCCCCAGTCAGCCAGGATATTTTCCCATTCTGTATCACAATGAAACTGTGATTTCTCAAGCAACAGGGAAGAAAAATAAAATCTGTTTTTTTCATCTATTTTTTTCACAATTTTTTTTCATAATTTTTTTCCATCCTAACAAACAGCAATAGGATGCTTGCCTAGGAAGTTATGTGCTCTGTCTTGTTCAGCTTGTCTTGTATTTAACTTTCAGTCTCTTATCATAGCTGTGTGTCCTGGTCACCGAGGCTCTAAGGTCTTCTAGAGTCTTTTGTCTTTTCCAGTGGAGCCACTATATTTAATTATTCTGTGCTGATAGGAGGGCAAATATAAGCGACATTGTGTAGCTCAATTGTGTACGACCTCAGATTTCCTTATGGCTACAGTTTTTAGGAGAATGTCTATGCTAGGTGTGACATATCTTCCCCATTGAAATCAGCATGTGAATCCTCAGCATATCATCTTTCATGAAAGGAAGTGGAATACAGATCACATTACATGTTTTAAGTTGAAACTCCGAGTGCTTTTATTTTGTGGCGCAGAAGTTTTCTCATATATATGTGCTGCCCTGATCTTAGTGTTCCTACTGAACAGCAGTCTATACTTAGCTGAGTTAGCTTTGTTATAAGATTGTTTAAATGAATTAACTCTCTCTGAATAAAGATCTCTCAGTTAATTACTGCAAAATCACAGTATAGTTCCAAAATAGAAAGCAGAGAATTAGCATGTGACTGCTGATTCTGCCTTCCCAGCAAGGCTTCCATTAGCAGCAAACAGCAGCTGCAGATAAAAATAGAAGGTGATAAGCAACTAGGATCTTTAGTTAAACACAGAAGTCACTCTTTATAAGAGCAAGGAGTCCAGTGCAGCAATGAAGTCTCTGCAATTCATCAGTGCTGAAGCATTCGTGTCAAATGCAGAGTTTGCCAGAAAAAATCTCTGTGGTGTTGCCCGTGATCTTTTTCCTCTTCTTTTTAAAGCCAGCTACTTACTGGAGCAAGGGGAAGTGATACATGACTTGGTAGAGAACTGGCCGCTTGTTGATTTTAACATAGGAAAACTTTTGGGAACTACTGTGGACTACCAGGAAGACCTGAGCCATAGAACATGCTCAGTGTGCTTGGAAAGCTGCCTGACAGGGCTGAGGGACTATGTACTGAACCATCCGTCTTCCTATGTGAAAAGATTGAAAGTGGTGGACCTGACGGGTATGAAAGATGTCGAAGTTCAGTTTTGTCGTTGTAAGAAGACAATGGGCAGGTGGGCCAGGACACAGCTGCTCTCTAAGCTTTGTTTAGAACTTCTCTTTTGTCTGCAACAAAGACAGTGTGATCCAGGTATCTTTGAAGTCAGTATTGATGTGCTAATTGAATTGTTTGTTACAGATCGAAACTATGAGCTGATAGTGCAGGCCCTGTTGAAGAAATCCTATTGTCCACTGAAGATTTGCTGTGTGGCACTGAGATTTGACAACCTGGCTTTGCAGAAATTCTTCTATATCATAAAGCTCATTGATTTGTCTTTGTTGCGCAAACTGGAAATAGTTCACAATGTTCGCTTGGAAATGGAACACTTGGAAATACTCCTCAACAGTATCCACTTCCCTTTATTGACATCCTTGACTTTGCCAGCACGAACATTTAATGTGCAAAGGTTCACAGCTACAGATGAACGGATGCTTAATAACATTGGAGAAAAAATGGGTGAAATGATGCAGCTGACTGAGCTGAGTGTGTCATTTTCTATACTCACAGGAAGAATACAGAAGCTTCTCAGGTAATTTGGTCATCCTGCTTTCAGTCAAACTGTAAAGAATAGCCCTTTGTGCCATCAGCGATCGGAGTACCTTGGACAACAAGGAAGTGAGTGTATCACAGAGTGTGTGTGAGAAGGGGCAGCAGCAAGCTAGGAAAGAGCATTTGTTGGGGGAAATTGGAAGTCAATGTATATTTAATACAACTGAAATTGCTGACAGTTCTTGTTAATATCTTCCAGAGCTCATCTGATGAGTATATACCTTCACCTTTAACATTAGAGAGGCGTAAACCCAGGTATTTTGATTTGCCACATTCTTGAGCTTATGTCTCAGTCAGCTTGGGCTGGTCTTTGGTGCAAGACCTGAATTGTATTCCAAGAATTTTTCGGGATATCTAGTGAATCATTGTTTTCTAAAAAACATGCAGTAAAGATACTAATATTCCACAGATACTGTATTTTTTAGATGGACAGGGACATAGGAGACTTTGATTTGAGACTTTGATTTCAATTCTTGATGGTATCCATTGATCACAAGGCAAGACAGTTCTCATGGCTTTCTGTACTTGAGATTAAGCTTATAGACGAATAATCATAATTAATTCCTGGGAAGAGTTGACAGTTCTCAAAAAGATAACAAGCTGCCAGTGAACAGCATTCATATTTGAACAGAAAAAGTTAACTGTATGCTTAGAGCATCAAAAAAAATGCAGACTCAAGTTTCATCAAGAAACTTTAGGCTAGAGATTAGGAGGAAGTTTTTTACGGAAAGGGTCATTAGGCATTGGAATATGCTGCCCAGGGAGGTGGTTGACTCGCCTTACCTGGAGGTGTTTAAGGCACGAGTAGACGAGGTCCTGAGGGACATGGTTTAGTGTTTGATAGAAATGGTTGGACTCAATGATCCAATGGGTCTCTTCCAACCTGGTGATTCTATGATTCTATGATTCTAAGAAAAATGACCTTAGCTTAATATTCCTCCTGAACAAAGAATTAATTTCATTCAAAATTTGTGGATGGCACACCACTTCTATTGATAGAAATAAATTACAAGCTTCTAACCTTGAACCAGCTGAGTTGTGTGGTAGAAGTCTCACTTACAATTCGTATGTATAAAAGAGATTGCTTGTTTTTCAGCTGTCAGAACTATTTATATTCAATTAGAATTTGTGCACATAATCTCAGGTACACTTCTTCCAGCCTTCTTCATCATAAGATGTCTTTGCAACTCCAGAATAATACAGTATGTAAAGCTCCAGGGCATTTAAAAACATGAAATAGAAACAAAAGCAGATGTCTTATTAGAATACTGATTGGGGTTTTTGTCTTGGAATTAATCCTTCCTTAGTGGAAGTTATTTAAATCTCTGGAATTATAACAACTTTCTACAAGAAGCAGTCACCAATGTTTTTATGGTAGTAATGATTAATAATTCAGCAAGTAATAGACATATGACAACATATAAGTGGTTACAAAATAGACATATAGAATATTGCCAGATCAATCCACATTAAAACAACACTCATAAACAGAAGCTAATTCATGGAGCTGATTTCAGGAAGAAAATGTTGTGTTAGCACATGCTTTCAAAAGAAGTTAGAAAAAATAATGAATGTTGCAGATGGCTGTATTCATAATGTGAATAGTTTTATGAAATTTTGTAAATATAGCTTTTCAATGTTTTATGTGAACCCCCCTTATTTCTCTTTATTTCTGCAGCCCACTAAAAACTCCACTGAAGATGCTGGATGTTTCTAACTGCTCATTGAACCATGCTGATATGGTCTATTTAGCCAATAGCTTCCATGCTAATCACTTAGAAGCCCTGGACCTGAGTGGTCACAACATATTTGACCTTTATCCATCCACATTCTTTAAGTTTCTCAGCCATTTCTCTTCAGTGCTCAGAATTCTTACCTTGGAGGACTGTAACATCCAAGACACTCATGTCAACATGTTGATTTTAGGTTTAAGCCCTTGTCAGAAACTGCAGGAGTTTAAGTTTCTTGGAAACCCACTGTCATCACAAGCACTTAAACATCTTTTCACATTTCTCTGTGAGTTGCCAATGCTGAAAAATGTGGAGTTCCCAGTTCCAAGGGACTGCTACCCTGTTGGCATCACCTACCCGATTGATGATGCCAGTCTCTGCAGATTTGATCACCAAAAGTATGAAAGTGTCGCAGAGGAGCTTAAGCTCATTTTACTCCAAGCAAATAGGGAGGATGTGAAGGCTTCAACTCCACTCTTTGGCAGTTATGACGCAGCTGTTCAGGAGACGAAGAATGAACTGGGAGCTTACTTGATCAAGTCCTTCAAAGAAACTTTAGAAAAGTTCACTACTTCTCTTAACAAAATGAGTTAAGTGTGTAACATAGTTGTAATGAGATGCTCTGTCAATTCAGAAGTTAATTTACTCTCTCTAGAACTGCACCTTCATTGACTAGTCCTAAATTTTCTCCCAATTCTCAGCTGAATTTACTGTTTGTTGTTTACCTCTGCTTATAGGAGGTCTTTTAACTCTGCTGTATCTATTTCATACTACTTATGGAAGCACTACTTTGCTGTTAAAGGAGCAGAGAACCTCCAACAGCTTATTTTACACATAAGAACTGTGTTTCTCATTAAAACAATAGGTGCCTAAGTCTGGCTAATTTCTTACACAGTTTCTCTGTATTTGTCAGTGGAACTTGTAGCCTTACAGAAGAGGCAATGAAGTCCTTTCTCAAGTCCAGCAGGAAGACCCAAAGAGTGTACACCTATCCTCACCTATGTTCCTGTAAATCAATTTTTAGTTTTGTCCCTCGCTTTCTGTGTTTTATCCAGTATATTCCCAATGGTGGGGAATGTATAACAGCCACAACGTCCCTGCTTTTAATTTGCTTTTCTGGGCATTTCAAACTAACATTTAATTTCAGCTGCATTTGGGAGACGGGCCATGAGTTGGCTTCACCACATGTACTTACTAGTGCTGTTCCTCAGCCAATGTGACTAAGCGGAGTTCTCTTCTGTCAATATTTACTACTTTGAAGTGTGGTTTGACACACAAAGACCTTTTATTAAAACACTGTAGCACACATTCTACTTACAGTACTTGAAATTTTGAACGAAATAATCCCATGTCATAAATCAAGGGCCTGCATAATCACTCTGATGTGCAATCCTTTAAATCTTTGTCCTATGTATTCTTACTTGCACATGTACAATATAACGACTGAAGCAGAATTGCTATAGCTAATTAATATAAAATATCTAATATGAAAATCAAGTTACAAAAAGTTAGATTTTTTTTCTGCAATGTTTCAAACATCTTTTCACAAATGTGGGGACTGCAAAGGAATAGGTTTTGTTTCTAAGTTGCACGTGCAGCATAAATGCTTGAAGGCTCATTATATTGCAATCTGACTTTTGCATTTTGATACTACCTTAAATTCAGAATGCATTTATCTTAGCTAGTGAGTTGGTTGCATTTTGATAAAATAGAATTAATGTTAAAGGGTAAAACAGCCAGCAGACTGACTCATATCTGGCACAAAATACAGGCAGCTAAACTGTTAAGTGCAAACTGGCTGGTGGATATTTCATGCTAACCATAATTACTGACAATTAATTTAAACTAATGATGCTATGTTGCTGAACTCAGTAGTACAAAACTATGACATTTAAATCATAAAGTTTAAAATTGTAATAATTGTAAAATTTCACAAATATTATTATTGGAAGCTTCATTCCAGCAGAACCCCAAAACTTCCATTGCAGTTGTAAAATTAATATTCAAGTGCTCACCCTTCAAGCAAGAATTATGCTTTGATCAGAGGTGCCTACATTGTAAAACATGAATTTAGATAGAAAAGCCTAAATGATTTTTTATTGTAGAATAATCCAAAGAATCTTAAAAATATAATTTCATAATATACTGTGGGATTTTTTTTTTTTTGACCCTATACTGTAAGTCCATGGCAGTACAATTCCACAACTAGAAGTGGATCTGGCTGAAAACGGAAACAGAGGTTTAAACCTAAACTGTTATCAAATTCCCATATTCAATGAACATTTTGAAGAATAAAACTCATTGTTTTCTATGTCACCTGCACCAGCCTCATTGCAAATGGCCTTTTAATGAACTAGTCAAGGATTTAAATTATCCAAGAACTTAGGAAAAAGCATTTCAAACTTAATAACCTTTTAGGCAATGAAAACAAGACATGTTGCCTTTGAAAACAGGCCAGGGGAAAAGTGATTTCACCTCTTCAGACTCACTGCTTACAGGGAAAGATAATGGCATTTCAGGCACCCCAGCTACAGTAGCTTTCAGAGGATGCTCAGATGTCAGCTTCATGAATTGATTCTGGCTGTGCAGCATCTCGAGTTGATCCTCCAGACAAGAGAGAGCGTTTGGTCACTAAACAAAGTGGATTACTGTATCTATCTTGGGCCAGTGCCAGTTTGAAACATCAGGGAGGATGTGAGAGAGCAAGATTTCCACAACTGAAGAGGTTTATTTCACTAGGATAAAAATGTTTATTTACGCATTTGTTTTTTGGGGGGGTTTCTACATTTTTTTCTTTTTTTTTTTCTTAAGATGTAATGTGATTTACTTCTATTTCAGAGAAAACTAAATAGAATGCTTTGATAATCAATATATGAAATGTTTGCAAGCTAGGAAGACATCTGCCATTCAGAATTTGCTAAATAGCCTATCAAAAATATTTTAAAAAAGAGTAGAGGCGGAGAAACATCTCCCTTGACCTGCCAGTCAGTTTCTGGTGCAATCTGGGATAGGGTTGGCCTTCTGGGCTTCTAGTGCACATTGCCAGCTCATGCTGAGCTCCTCATCCACCAGCACACCCAAGCTCTTTATTCTTAAACAACTTGCTAAACTAATTAAGACTTGTTTTTATGGTCACTTACATCATAAAAGTATCACCTCTCAAGAATATATCAAAGCTGCTCAGACCTCACAATGAAACCAACGCCAGAAAAACAAATCTAAGTCACAGTAATAAATATTTATTTTTCAAAGGGGTAGCAGATCAGCTACTCGCATGTCCTTTTTACATGGTACCTGTATTTTCTATATCATTAGCTCAGAAAACAGGCAATTGTTTCAACATTCTGTTTAATGAAAAAGTGGGGTTTTCAAAAGTATTCCCTCCTATCTAGGTTTTGCTCCAACTGAGTCAAGAATGAGTTTTATGCTAAAATGAACATTTTTATGCTTGGATCACTGGAGCTGCTGAAGAATGTTAGATGCCAGCTCCTTTATAGCTACAAAGCTGTGCTGCTGTTACATAAGATTCTAAATAGGGACAGAGGCCACACATTACTTCTTTACGCTCTTTAACATCTAATGGAGACTGTTATTGCATTGTTTTCTGACCAATAATTTAGGCTAGATCTTTTTGTTTCATTTTGCTCCCTCAAAGATAGAAATGAAGGATTAGTCTTCAGTGTAAAAAAAGTACAGCATTGAAGACCAGTGTGTTCAATGTCAATCTAAAACACTTGAGAATAAAGATTTTTGTGTTCATTTTTAGCTTTTCACACATAAAACCAAACATCTACTGCAACACTAATATTGCACAAGAAACTGGCAAAAAACCCCAATAGGGTCACTTTAAAAGGCAAATCAAACAAGAAAGGTGTAGGATTTTCTATGCTCTGTGCTGCTAACTGGATTTAATTTCTATTTTGAATCATTCCTAGTTCCCTTCTATATTCTTCTGTTTCTGTACTACCATTCAAAATAAAGCTCTAGCTGTGTTTTGTAAGGAAGGATCAGGGTATGAAATTTAGGCATTTATGTTAGTGCTGTAACTATCTCACTGAATATCTCCAGAGCGCTAGGTTTTGTTTATTGTCTGCTGCTGAATTCAACAGCTTCCCTGTCATATAACAAAAAACTCCTTTTAAAAAGGAGTGCATATTGACTTTGAATTATATGTTAAATCTATATTGTACATGGTAGCTATCAATTACAGTGACTATTTTTTCCTGAATAACACACAAAGCAACTTCACCTTTCTGCCTCAGAGTAAATGTAGCCTACTAAATATTAATACGTGCAGGTAGGTGAGGTGGTAGGGGGCCATAATTTAGCAGGAGACAGGTATGGCTGGACTTGATGATCTCTAATGATTCTATGAACTCTACAAGTCTCTGCAGACCTTCGATGCTCCCATCAGAAAAGTCAGAATGCACCCTGTGGCAACAGACACAATACAGAACTGCACATCCAGAATGGATACAACTCCATAGAAGCACAAGTTACAAGAATGGACCCGTGAGTCTAAAATGCTCCTTGATTAGGAACCTGTTCAGCAAAATGCTCATTACAAGACAAAGCATACTGACAGTTTAGAATAAGTTTATTAGTCAACCACACTTAGAAAATTTAAATATTTATACAGCAAGATGGAAAATTCTTTAGTAATCAAACACCCCAAATTATTTTGCTGCAGTATTCACAGGAATGGTTTTGTTCCTTTTATGAGTTCATCTGATATCATCCTTTAGTAACTGGACAGCTTCTGAAAGGCATGTTTCATTTTGAGAATACATTTCACATTTGTCAATGCAGTATACAAACCCCAAAAAATTCAAGACCACACTAAATTGATTCCAAAAATAAAAGGAAAGAAAGAAAAAGAAAAAAGGACGGGCACATCGCAGTCACCCACGCACTATTTACAGAGTAGCCAATACTGTTTATGTGTTTCCATAGTTGAAAGGGCACAGATTAAAATGTTCCTTTGATACAAAAACACAAAGAACGTGTTCCAAATGTTGTAGTTTGTTTTGCAAATCATGCATGAAGTTCCCAAATTTTTTGTGTGTGAGGGAGGAAATACAAAGGCAGCTGGAAATGGAAGCATTCACAAACACCAGAATAAGGCCCTTCAGAAATCTAAGGAACACATTAAACCCCTTCATTCTCAGGTAATAGATTAAGAGGCCGAGATACACATCGTCTGTGAGGGTGAGGATACTGGAGGTTGGCAGTGTCAGCATCGCAAGAGTGCTCTATCAGAGGAGGAGGAGGAAGGAGCTGGGCATGACTGGACCATCTTGATCCAGCCCGTGGGGAATCCAGAGGGGGAAAGAAATACCTGAAACAATTAAGAGAGGAACAAAACACCAAAACAACAAGAAAAAAAAAACAAAACCAAACAAAAAAAACCAAACCAAACCAAACCAAAAAACAACAACAAAAAAAACAAGAACAAGAGAAAGGTAGTAAATACAAGGAGAACCAAAGGGGAGAAAAGACATGCTGGAAAAAAAAAGCTTTAGTATATCCATGCCAAAACCAATAGAACATAATAGCAGAAAATTAAGGCTTGTAATTCAAAGCAAGACAAATCTGGAAACTGTTCTTTAAAGGAAAAATCATACAGTCTTTTCCATTGATATTCACAGAAAAGAACACAGTCATAATAACCCTAGTAAACATTTTTTACAAAAGAACAGATTGCTTTGGAAATCAAAAGGTTGTTGGAGTACAGCTATTAACAGGCTTTCATTCTCCAAGAATTTCTGCAATTTGTTAAGAGCTTTTAGTAACGCTTCATTTATGATTCAAAATATACATTATTTCCAAGTACATTTTCTGCATATGCATCTAATTCAGATTAACTTCACAACACTTCTACAAAGATATAAAACCACTGTTTTTACAGTACTTAAACTTAGTAATATACATTTACAGAGCATAACTCTGTTCAATGTAATACAGTCTTCATAGTTGTTTACAAATTTGGGCAAAATCCTCCTGAATTTAAGATTCCTGGTGAATGCAAGACTCTGAGTTCTGCCATTTCATTTCATTTTTCTGCTGTTTTTATTAGAACTTACCCGTAATACTTGTGCATTTTAGTATAACTATATTAGATACCTACAGGTGTTTTCAGTTGTGTTTACACTTCAGTGGACTTACATAAAGGAACAGCGATTAATGGAATCATAGGACAATTCCCAACAAGCTTCATTTTGCTTTCAATCTTTGCATGGCTCAAGTGTCTGTTTTTTAGGATACTATGCTACAAGAATTGCAGTTACTCCATAGGAATGCACAAGCACGTATCAGGAAAAGTACTTCTTTTAGGATGAAGAAAGTATGACAGTACTTACAAAATATTTATTTGAAGTCATACTAAGGTATAAATGAAGCAATACGAAACTTCTAAAAGTTACTCATCTGTACAATTATCAAAACACACTTTTCTTATTCCTTTAAAACTAACAGTTTCATATATTACAAAGCAATTACAAACTTGTGATGTTTAGGAATTCTAATCAAATGCTGAACACTATGAAATGCAAAACAAATTAGTTACCAAAAGACTTCAAATGAAAATTTTAATGGTAACTTCCCTCCTCCCATCCCAATTAAGGACCAGAATTCTCATTTTTAGTCATGTATTTTAATTTGATATGTTTAAAAAATAGATGTTTGGATGGAGGTTTTAGGGTTAGGGTGGTTGTTGTGGTTTATTTTTCCAAATAAGAAGCCTCTCCAAGTATTTTTCTATCAAGAGTTCCAACAGCATCAAACTGCGCAGGGTAGTACAAAAAAATGTACACAATGTGTTTTAAAAAGGCTTTTTGAATAGCATTTAGTAGTTAGCAGGCTGCTGGTGTCTTGGGAGAGATCAAACGGCGCTGGGGAGGGAAAAAAGGAGTTCATTTTCCATTCCTGTGTGCATGCAACAAGCAGCAAAACACCAAAGTTACTCCAGTTAGCTTGGTATCAGCTCTGCTTTCTGTTAAAAAGGACATAATACAAATGGAGAATGGAAATTGTGTCATAAATCTAGACATACAATTATATTAACATAACAACATAGCCCTACTGACTTATTTTCCTGTGTACATCATCTGTTCTGAAACTATTTTGATTACAAATCCAGTTTGCTGATCATGGTTAAAGTTTTGCAGATCTGCCTATGCTTTAGTTGTTCTAAAATGTTTAAAATGTATAGACATCAAGACATAAAATCTACAGTCACAGACAAAATAAATTCTGTGTAGCATATCATTTAGTCAAATGTCAGTGCATAAACCTGTATTATGTGTTAATACACCAAAACAAAGGTTAGCCACTGTGCTTATGCAATTCAAGCCAATACGATTACAAAAGAAAACATGTAGTTAAGTGTATCTTTTTTATAGTAAGGCTCAATCCTAAGAAAAGACACGGTGTATTTTGAAATTCCACAGCCATGGACTTAATTCTGTAACAAAAAGTTTATTCCAAATTGGAGCCAATAATTATTTATCAAAAAACAAAAGAAACCCCCTCAACTGTCAAAATAGAGAGCAATTGAGGGAGTCTATGATAACATGAGGAGTTTCAGTTTCACCATGGCTTACTACCAGCAACAGAGCAAGGAGACTAATCTTGCTGGCAGTAAACCAGTGTTAGGTAAAGGGAGTGTGAAACCACTCCCTATGCGCAAGAGCTATAAAAGCGCCTGTACCTCCCTAAAGGAGCCAAAGCAGACAGAGCTTTGGGTATCACATTTCCAAGACAGGACTGCATTTAAGCATTTTTTTGCTACACTCTAAGAAGCACCTGGAACCAGGTGACCAATATCATTTTGGCTTTCTTTCTTGCTGAAGAGTCAGCCCATAGCACTCTCACTTTATCTCATGAGGGAACTGAAAGCCCTTCCGTGTTCCACAGGGATCTGAAAGCCAGAACTGCCCCTCGAGATTGACTGCTGAGGAGAGGTGAGGGCCACTACCCAAAAGCAAACTGTCAAGTGTAGTGTACAGATGAGCATTTTAAACTGAAAAAACACCAAATCAGTAGCTGTGTGTGGATGGAAATGCAGGCTATCCCAAGACAATTGAAATAAATACAGGTGGCCACAAAACTTTGAAGCTGCTGCTACAGAATTTGGCCATATCTAGTCCTTACATAGGAAGCACCTTGAAAAGCTAATTGTACGCAACCTGCCATACAAAAGCAGGGCTCAGTGTCTTTCTGGATTTTGATGTGCACAAATTAAAATGCCCTTCAGAAGAGGCAGTTAATTTCAGGTACTAAAGAGCAATTATTACAGAATAAAAACACACCAGAGAAAGCATATTAATCTGCAGTAAGAATGCCATATGATGAAGACTAAAACCCCCCAAACTTTCATTCAATTAATGTTATGCCTGCAAAAATGGAAGTGAACTAACAGTAGGATTGCTGAAACTATACATTACAAAGTCTGTTTTCCTTCTCTCTTTCATTATCCCAGAGAAAACCAATTTGTTGCTGGTATTTCTGCTTCACTTTTAAACATGCATCTAAACCAAATGGGTCACGGCAGTATGATGGAGTTTCTCCTTGGAACTATTTCAGAGAAGTTATTTTTAATAATGTGAAAGGACTCCAAGTGAAAATAGTTGTTTACATTGCTTGTTTACACAGAATGATTCAGTCTGGCTTATGGTTTTGTTCATTTTCCTTTTAAGTCTGCCCTGAACAGACACCGCCACAGAGCAAAACTAGATGATGTTGTAGAAGTGTTGATGCAATAAATGATAGCACTTAAAAAAAAAGTAAAACCAATACGAAAGCTGAGTGAAATTAAGAAGATTCAGTGAAGGGACTATTTACTGAAATTCAGTTTCTCTACTAATTAACCTACCTGCTGGTGGATGATCCATTTAGCGAATTCTGTAGACTTGCATTGGCAGAACCTAGAGAGGCATTAAAAATCCCCTGCTGAGAACTACCATTCACTGGACTGCCATTACCTTTCAGTATACCCGTACATTTCCAGTTGTCCATGTAATTAGCTGCAAATATAGACAGATAAAACACATTAGATTCCCTTCTGAAGCTCAGGTTTTGATACAGCTATGTTTCAGCTGCTAGGCAGCTGGCATGAATTAGAACTGAACTTCAATACCAATATACACATTCCAAACAGCTGAGGATCTGGCCCTTCAGCAGTCTCACATTCTTTGCCTATCTACAACTTAAAACGCAGTTTTGTTCAGCAGCAAGAATGAGTTTCCTTTATTTAAATACAGAGGGGAATGAGGAACCTGCCAGTGTAGTTTTTTTGTTGCCTTCGGAAACTTGTAACAGAAACAAGCCATTTTGCCTAAGGGTTGTGACAGAAGGTAGATTTTCTGGTTTTGGCAGCAAGCACAGACAGGAACACAGTACCTGTTAATCTAAAAAATGGCAACTTTACATAGCTCTGCTCTGGTGAAATGATTTGAGGGTATGGTAACAACTTTCCACAGCAGCCTAAATCATGCAAGTGTTCCAGCACAGTAAGTTATGTCCTATTTCTGAAATGTAAATGTAAATATAAAAATCTATTGCTCACAAACCTAAGATGAACATTGACTCTGAAATTAGTTTTTGAGTAAAACTTCAAGTATATTCAGTATACTACAAAAGCCTGCGTGTTTCAGGTGGGTGACCTTACCCTTCCAGAGCCTAACACAGCCATCGTCTCCAGAGGAAGCAAGCACAGTGCCTGTAATATTCCAGCTCACTCGCCACACCTGGGAGTTGTGATTATCAAACTGTGCCACAATATGAATTTCAAATTTTGTTAATCCTCCAGATGAAGTCAATTCTTTCCTGTTTAAGAGAAAAGTGACAGTTCTGCACACAAGTCTTCAAAGGCCTGGACAACAAGAGAGGACTACACCTTTCAAGGAGTTTACATAATATTGTTAATAAGTAGTATTAAGAGGTGTTCAGACAAATACAGACTTCCTCACAATCTTGTCATTTTAAAAATCAGGCTGCTAAAAGAACAATCCTGCATACATTAAGTTACTACTTTTGCATTGTAGACACCACTACAATAAGACTATATAGTATGCACCATATCACACTGAAATTTCTTCCTTTTAAGCTCACCTTAAAGGTTTTAGTGTGAAAATTCGTACATCTTTGGTTGCTACAGCTAAAATATGGAAGGATCTTCCCAGATTTGGAGCAAATGCGATGTCATGTACAGGATCTGTGACTGTCATCAGAGCTTCTGCTTTTGCATACTTCCTGTACAGTATAAGAAATTAACCTTTAGAGCTATCAAAATTGCCAGTGAGGCAAATTATATAAACAAGACATAGTTGAACAGTGAAAAAGGGCTTAGGATGCATGATGAGACTTGCAAAAATGAAAATAAAAAAATTAAGTCATGATTATAAGATGGTTTCTTCAGAAAGTGCATGCATCAGATAGAGTAACCACTAAGAACAGTACACTAAGTCATTCAACAAAGCAGGGTTTCCAGTACAAACAACAATTTTGTCTACAGTTGGAAGAGGAAAATAAAAAGATTCTTCCATTCACAAATCTAAAGTGAATTTGTAACTCATTAATCTTCCTGTGCTTGTAAGCAGGCCACTATATGCCTCCTCTGTTGTATGATAAAACATGTATTTTGTTTTCTTATTTACCACTAGGTAAAGTTACAACAACTTTTTTTTATGGTTAGTGCACAGAGAGCAACATCTGAAGCCAGGCATAAACCCACAAAACATCTTGGATCCTTTCCCACACCAGACAGCCTGAATGAAACACAAGTTCATTGTCATCATTTAACTGAAAGTGGTTGGGCGTACGCTTCCTGACCTTTTCTGTTTCTGAATTCTTAACTGTACAAACTGAACGTTCACAGATCATCGGCAATTCACAGGGCTTCGTCATGATAAACAGGCCTTTAAAAGTACTTAAAGGTCACCTTGAGCAGAACAGTGCCCAGTGCAACACAATTCAAATTTCTACTCTGTCCCATTAATGTCTTGTGCATAGTTACGCATTGTAAATCAGCAGAAGCAATTATCCCTTTAAAATGTGGGTTCAAACACTGGCATTCCTACACCGAGATGGAACAGAATTATCACTACTATGTCTGTTAACACCAGTCACCATTCTAAGCTCTCCCTCCTTTCCCATCCAACACCCCAGAGACAGAATTAAGGTATTATTTACTACTTCACTCCACATCTAATGACAGGAATAAAATAAAAGGCCATACACTACAAACTATTTTAAGATCCCATAAGTGTTATAAATTGTCATTCAGCATACCTGGTATTTTCGTTATATTCATAAATTTGAACCTTAGCCAATATATTTGGACTGCTGTCATCGCTTCCTACCGCTATCATTGGAGCATGAGCTCGAGAGCTAAAGGGTGAAAACAAATATTGTTACACTTACATATGATTTCACGGCAAGTACACCAAGCCATTTTTTACATTTCAGACATGTTATCTATAACAGGAACAATTACCAGAAAAAAAATCACAATGTAACAAAATAATCACAAGGAAGCACGAGTAAGTGCTTGCAGTCTCCAGTATAATCTCCATTCCTTTGCTTTAAATGCCTGTGTTATACACCCATCAAGGAGAAATCATTATTTGGCAATTTGAGATAGTGCTGTCAGAGTCAGGTTGATTTTATGCAAGCATCTGCAGTCAATTATTTGCAATACACTTTATGGCAGAGTCTGCATTTCTTGCAGGACTTCTAATGACTGATTTAGTGGGATTTTATTTGGGTTTTGGAAGACAGATTACAAAAGACAAATGTAGCCAAGTTCCAGTTTTTACGTCAACTTTTAAACCCATCTCATTAAAGAGGAAGCCTATACTCTAAGCCTCCAGCACAGACTACTACTACTACTGACTGGAATAACTGGATCACCAGAACACGGATCACAACTTCTGTAGGGAAAGCTGTAAAGTGCTTCTTGACAAACAGAATCCAAAGCAGTTCAACCCTGAACAGATTTTCCCTTCCCACTATTGCTGGGGAAGATGCAAGATGAGATGCAAAGGAGAACCTCTGCTTGTTTGTATTCCTCTGAGTGGGTGGGGATGAACCCAGTCATCACACTCCTCTCTGATTTGGCCCTGTTCAAGAGGGTTAAAAGCATACCACTGAGCTCCAGAGGACGTAACTAAAAGAACAACTAAAAGAATGGCTCTTAGGCTTTGTATTTGTGCTAGCAAGACTTCTGCAGTTCCTAGTACTGTTGCACTGGCAAGGGCATATGTCCTTGTTAGAGCTGTCAAAATTATTACCTAACACAACATCTCACCTAAGAAAAGAAGAAACAGTCATGAACTCTCTTTTCATAAACACTTCCTCTTATGAAAATCCCAGTTAAGTTCTGTGGGATAAATACAGAACACTTCAAAGCTCTTTAGCTAGTTGCTTGCTAAAAATAATTAAATTGGGAATGTTTCCTCACAAAGTAGATGAGTTTTTGTAACACTTCTCTGGCTCTGCCAAATACAATTTTAAAAAAATAATTCTATGCTTTCTTTCAGTTGTGAGTAATGTGCACTGTCTTCTCCACGCACATTTTAGGATTTAGTCCACAAAATTGCAAGACTAACTCCTTGGATCTTCTGCTTAAAGAGTCACAAAGCAACACCTACAGTTTTAATAACGTACCTTGAAGGATTCCAAGAAATACAACTGCAGCTTAGCTTACATGAGATTTCATGCTGCAGGGACCACTGGCTGAGATTCATCACATCTGGAGCTTCATAAATTCTTACAACTCCATCTGCTGAACACGTTGCTAACATAAGACCCATATGCTTGGGAGCAAACTTCACATCTGTAACTGATGTCCTACTGTCTACTAGAGTGGTCCTCTTCACCTGCAAAGAAAGGCAGAAATTTTTGAAAGAAATGCTAGAAATTTCCATCAAACATTTATTCCTCAATGAAGGTTCCTGAAAATCCAACCACGTGATTCCATGGAACCACTCATCTCTCCCACCAAGAAACAAAATAACCAAACAACTTCATACGCCAATGAACTGGAGAAACAACAGATCATTGTGGTGATGCAACTTCATGTACCAAGAGATATACTCACAGTGGTATCAATGTTCTGATAACAATAAGAGTATTGGCCACAGGCAGTTTGAAACTGTCCTCTTCATTCAAATTGGTGACACAATTAACTGTGATGCCTAGCAACGCCACTCTCTAATATCATGCTGTCCAAGTTTACCATGAAGCATTTTCCAACATAAGCATCAAACCAGCAAATATTTCTGATATTTCTGGGTGAACAGAGCAGATACTTGACAGGACGATTACATAGGGTGAAATTTGTAAACCTCTGTTTTTTAAGTTGTCTCCCTTCCTGCCAATAAAATATGAGTTTGAGCTGGGAACTACACATCACAACTGCTTCCTGCACACAGAAGTCAGTTTTCATACCCCACTGGGTGCCAAAGATCCTGATGCTTCACAATTAGTTTGAATTATTTTGTTTTCAGAAAACTTCAGTACAAAGTAGAAAACTGTGGTATTTTAACAACCTAAAGCAAAATAAAACATTAAAGGCAGGAGTAACACACTGAGTTATATACAATTACACACGAAGAATAGCTGCAAAGCAATCTGTTCAGACACAAAATCCCCTTGATGACATGCTGCCCAGAAAATCCCAGAGCAAACTATTCCTGCCCCAAAACCTTGATTTATTGTTTGATGAAAAAGAACAGCATGAGATAGAAGAAACCCCTCCAACTTTAATTCTACTGTAGATGGAAATTCAAGTCTGTAAGTTGTTTGCGAGGGTTTGCCTTATTAGGAAAGCCAATAAGAGTGACACTAATGGTCTGAATTAGTTGCTATTTTTCTCACATGCTCTGTATTGGAATACTTCCACACATTNAAGATGCAAGATGAGATGCAAAGGAGAACCTCTGCTTGTTTGTATTCCTCTGAGTGGGTGGGGATGAACCCAGTCATCACACTCCTCTCTGATTTGGCCCTGTTCAAGAGGGTTAAAAGCATACCACTGAGCTCCAGAGGACGTAACTAAAAGAACAACTAAAAGAATGGCTCTTAGGCTTTGTATTTGTGCTAGCAAGACTTCTGCAGTTCCTAGTACTGTTGCACTGGCAAGGGCATATGTCCTTGTTAGAGCTGTCAAAATTATTACCTAACACAACATCTCACCTAAGAAAAGAAGAAACAGTCATGAACTCTCTTTTCATAAACACTTCCTCTTATGAAAATCCCAGTTAAGTTCTGTGGGATAAATACAGAACACTTCAAAGCTCTTTAGCTAGTTGCTTGCTAAAAATAATTAAATTGGGAATGTTTCCTCACAAAGTAGATGAGTTTTTGTAACACTTCTCTGGCTCTGCCAAATACAATTTTAAAAAAATAATTCTATGCTTTCTTTCAGTTGTGAGTAATGTGCACTGTCTTCTCCACGCACATTTTAGGATTTAGTCCACAAAATTGCAAGACTAACTCCTTGGATCTTCTGCTTAAAGAGTCACAAAGCAACACCTACAGTTTTAATAACGTACCTTGAAGGATTCCAAGAAATACAACTGCAGCTTAGCTTACATGAGATTTCATGCTGCAGGGACCACTGGCTGAGATTCATCACATCTGGAGCTTCATAAATTCTTACAACTCCATCTGCTGAACACGTTGCTAACATAAGACCCATATGCTTGGGAGCAAACTTCACATCTGTAACTGATGTCCTACTGTCTACTAGAGTGGTCCTCTTCACCTGCAAAGAAAGGCAGAAATTTTTGAAAGAAATGCTAGAAATTTCCATCAAACATTTATTCCTCAATGAAGGTTCCTGAAAATCCAACCACGTGATTCCATGGAACCACTCATCTCTCCCACCAAGAAACAAAATAACCAAACAACTTCATACGCCAATGAACTGGAGAAACAACAGATCATTGTGGTGATGCAACTTCATGTACCAAGAGATATACTCACAGTGGTATCAATGTTCTGATAACAATAAGAGTATTGGCCACAGGCAGTTTGAAACTGTCCTCTTCATTCAAATTGGTGACACAATTAACTGTGATGCCTAGCAACGCCACTCTCTAATATCATGCTGTCCAAGTTTACCATGAAGCATTTTCCAACATAAGCATCAAACCAGCAAATATTTCTGATATTTCTGGGTGAACAGAGCAGATACTTGACAGGACGATTACATAGGGTGAAATTTGTAAACCTCTGTTTTTTAAGTTGTCTCCCTTCCTGCCAATAAAATATGAGTTTGAGCTGGGAACTACACATCACAACTGCTTCCTGCACACAGAAGTCAGTTTTCATACCCCACTGGGTGCCAAAGATCCTGATGCTTCACAATTAGTTTGAATTATTTTGTTTTCAGAAAACTTCAGTACAAAGTAGAAAACTGTGGTATTTTAACAACCTAAAGCAAAATAAAACATTAAAGGCAGGAGTAACACACTGAGTTATATACAATTACACACGAAGAATAGCTGCAAAGCAATCTGTTCAGACACAAAATCCCCTTGATGACATGCTGCCCAGAAAATCCCAGAGCAAACTATTCCTGCCCCAAAACCTTGATTTATTGTTTGATGAAAAAGAACAGCATGAGATAGAAGAAACCCCTCCAACTTTAATTCTACTGTAGATGGAAATTCAAGTCTGTAAGTTGTTTGCGAGGGTTTGCCTTATTAGGAAAGCCAATAAGAGTGACACTAATGGTCTGAATTAGTTGCTATTTTTCTCACATGCTCTGTATTGGAATACTTCCACACATTAAAAAAACAGAAGTGGAATCAGGAAAACTATGTCAATATAAAACAGCGAGCTTTCTCTGTTTCAGGAACAGAAAATTAGTTGCAAAACCAGAAGCATCCAATAACTCTGTATTTGGAACAATTATCATAGTCTTCTGTTTACTTCTGGAATTTAAACAGTTTAAAGGTCCAGCCCATTATGATAAGCAAACAAATCAATAAGGCACAGAAAAATCTGTTTATACGAGAACATATAGGAATTGTGATTGATATGTTAAGCCTCACCCAGTGACTCTGGCCTCGGAGTTTATCATTTGACTCTCCCACTATTTCTTCCCATACAGCTGCTGTTCTATCAAAAGAGCAGGACGCCAGGACCTGTCCGAATTCAGGATGGGCCCATGTCACACGCCACACAGATCCACTATGTGTCTGCAAGATAACACCAAAACACACTATGGAGAAACACCTACTGCATTAGTTTGAAGCAATCATATATTTTCATGACCTTCTGTGGAAGCAGAAGTAAGTTCTAGGAAGTGGTAAGACTATTCCTTTGAAACCTAAGTTCTTTTGCATTTGTTTATTGCTATAAGCCCTGCAAAGTTTTGTTGCTATTAGTTAATGGTAAAAAAGTAGTGATTACAAGTGTATTTCAAGGCATTATTTATTACTCCTTTAAACCGCAAGTTACAAGCTAAGATTTTGCCTTGGCACAAAAAGTACAGAGTTCAAATTTTCAGGCATTACCATGCCCACATCTAGCTTGCCTGTACTTCTCCAAAGGATATGCAGAGCATCACTTGTCTTCTCCCTTTTTCAATATAATTCCTCTTTCATACCTCGTCAACCTTAAGCTTCCTTTTTTAGAGAAGTAGAATTCAAAAGCTTCGTTTGTGTTTCCATTTACAGGGATTATTGTACTGTAGTCCTATTAAATACAAGTTCAAGGACAAGGTGAATGCACCAATTATCCCAATGAAGCAGAATCTCTGTATGACAGAGTTTGCAGAAAGGTTTTGAAAAAAAAAAAAAAGCCAGATGTTGTAATATTTAATAGCCAGACCTCTTCCTTTTTCATTTTTCTCCCCCCCTCTTTTTTTAAGTCTTACAATATGCCAAAAGGAAATATTCAATGAAAAATGAAGGTAATGTTTTCCAACTCCCTAAACACCAGTTACTGCTATGTTTACTGATAAGTCTGCCGACATAATTACAAGTACCAATAATATAAGCCTGCATGCTAGGCTCTGCTTTATCTGAGACGGAACAGAGTTGTTTATAAAAGCAGAGAAAAAGTATTTTACCATAAGGAATACAGGATCTATAAGAAACCTAAAGGATTTCTGCTCTACAGGTTAGCAAAAACTACTGTTTCCTCAAAAATAGGGGAGAAATTATCGTTATAACTGTATAATTTTTATAAATACAAACCTTCCAGCTGGCAGTGCAATGCCAATCCCCATTTTCACTTTTGTCCCAGACCTATGAAGAAATCAAAACACCATCATACCATTCATACACAGAGCTTACTGAACAGTACTACAAAACACATTCATTAAAAAATATGTATGTATATATAGATCACTAAACATTTTCACCTGGAAAACTCTACCTGGCTCAGTACACAGCTGCACTTCACTTGACCTTGAAAATATCCCTACTACAGATAGGGAGGAGAGGGATACACCTGAAAAGCTTGCTATTGTATGATGTGTATACTTTTTAAATGAGAAATTATTCATACAAGAAAAATCATAATTCTCAACACTTCGTTCACTCAGCTCCTCAAGTTCACCACTCAGTTTAACACTAGAGCCACCCGGGTTTGCACCACAGCACATGCTCAGATTTGGTAACAAAAATCCTGATGTGGCTCCTGGCAATTACCCCAAAGAGAAAGCAGGAGAGCGAAAAGTGGGGGAAACAGATCTTGTTTCTGCCTTGATTTATAACCACAGACAAGCCACCTCATCGGCCCTTCTCTCAATGCCCCATACATCTTTATGACTTCTTTTCTGAACGACTGTGAAGAAAACCACAAATGTAAACAGATCAAAGACACTCCTAAGGTTGGCATCTGCTCCTGTCTGTCACTCATTCACTGTGACTACTGAAAGTCACTTTTGCTGTTCTACATCTTCAGTACAACCTTGGCTATCACCATCACAGCCCAACTTCGTAACTTCTCCCCTATTCTGCAGGGCCCAACTAGCAAGAATGAAACCTACGCCAGATACACCATTGCTGTTTGACAAGTCCTGTAAAACTCTGGTTAGAGTAAAACTGAAGACAGTGCCATAAAGAACACCACTATGATAGGGAGAATCATGCTGAAAAAGAACAGTTTTTGAGTTCTACCTACCTCTTGGCATCTTTTTTAAGAACGCTCTATTTAGGCTGCAAGTTTTACATTGTCAGTCCAGACCAAATGCCAACATGGTTTAGGTTTTAGGGGATGGGGTCTTTTTGGTGGTGGCTTTTAATTTGCTTTTTAATGTGTGGCCAGTGAGAGGGGGCAGCTCAGTTGTTTTTAAGTCTGATCTACATTTGACATAACTTTGTATGGAAAAGTGATTCTCTCAACCATTTATCATTTACTGGAAGGGAAAGATTTAGATAAGATATTAGGAAGAAATTCTTCATGATGAGGGTGGTGAGGCACTGGCAAAGGTTCCTCAGGGAAGCTGTGGATGCCTTATCCCTGAAGGTGTCCAAGGCCAGGTTGGATGAGACTTTTGCTATTGAAAATACTGACAAATAAACTCTCTAAGACTTNGCAGAGAAAAAGTATTTTACCATAAGGAATACAGGATCTATAAGAAACCTAAAGGATTTCTGCTCTACAGGTTAGCAAAAACTACTGTTTCCTCAAAAATAGGGGAGAAATTATCGTTATAACTGTATAATTTTTATAAATACAAACCTTCCAGCTGGCAGTGCAATGCCAATCCCCATTTTCACTTTTGTCCCAGACCTATGAAGAAATCAAAACACCATCATACCATTCATACACAGAGCTTACTGAACAGTACTACAAAACACATTCATTAAAAAATATGTATGTATATATAGATCACTAAACATTTTCACCTGGAAAACTCTACCTGGCTCAGTACACAGCTGCACTTCACTTGACCTTGAAAATATCCCTACTACAGATAGGGAGGAGAGGGATACACCTGAAAAGCTTGCTATTGTATGATGTGTATACTTTTTAAATGAGAAATTATTCATACAAGAAAAATCATAATTCTCAACACTTCGTTCACTCAGCTCCTCAAGTTCACCACTCAGTTTAACACTAGAGCCACCCGGGTTTGCACCACAGCACATGCTCAGATTTGGTAACAAAAATCCTGATGTGGCTCCTGGCAATTACCCCAAAGAGAAAGCAGGAGAGCGAAAAGTGGGGGAAACAGATCTTGTTTCTGCCTTGATTTATAACCACAGACAAGCCACCTCATCGGCCCTTCTCTCAATGCCCCATACATCTTTATGACTTCTTTTCTGAACGACTGTGAAGAAAACCACAAATGTAAACAGATCAAAGACACTCCTAAGGTTGGCATCTGCTCCTGTCTGTCACTCATTCACTGTGACTACTGAAAGTCACTTTTGCTGTTCTACATCTTCAGTACAACCTTGGCTATCACCATCACAGCCCAACTTCGTAACTTCTCCCCTATTCTGCAGGGCCCAACTAGCAAGAATGAAACCTACGCCAGATACACCATTGCTGTTTGACAAGTCCTGTAAAACTCTGGTTAGAGTAAAACTGAAGACAGTGCCATAAAGAACACCACTATGATAGGGAGAATCATGCTGAAAAAGAACAGTTTTTGAGTTCTACCTACCTCTTGGCATCTTTTTTAAGAACGCTCTATTTAGGCTGCAAGTTTTACATTGTCAGTCCAGACCAAATGCCAACATGGTTTAGGTTTTAGGGGATGGGGTCTTTTTGGTGGTGGCTTTTAATTTGCTTTTTAATGTGTGGCCAGTGAGAGGGGGCAGCTCAGTTGTTTTTAAGTCTGATCTACATTTGACATAACTTTGTATGGAAAAGTGATTCTCTCAACCATTTATCATTTACTGGAAGGGAAAGATTTAGATAAGATATTAGGAAGAAATTCTTCATGATGAGGGTGGTGAGGCACTGGCAAAGGTTCCTCAGGGAAGCTGTGGATGCCTTATCCCTGAAGGTGTCCAAGGCCAGGTTGGATGAGACTTTTGCTATTGAAAATACTGACAAATAAACTCTCTAAGACTTGTTGTGGAGTTTTTTGCAGGCCTGGGCAACGTGAGAGAGTGATCTCCATCCATTATGTGCAGCCAGACAAGAGCTGAGACAGGACACATTTCCCACTTAAAGGCATGTGTATACGTTTTCCCAGGGGTCTTATTTATATTCCATTACTTTCCAAGGACCGATTCTAATGTTATTATGAACTTCACAAGAGTTAAATCTGTTGCTGATTTGCAGCTTTGGCTCCAGCTCAGCCTGACCTTGCCCTGGAGATACGGGAAGGCTGCAGACAGAGGTGATCCCACCAGAGACACACTGAACACAGGACATTATCATGTCCAGTGAATGGACAGTGTCTGGGAAAACACTGTTTGAAAGAAAACATTCTCTCAGAGGCACATTCTGCCTAACTTTGAAAAACGTTAAATAAACTTAAGGCTGCTTTAGCTTAAATCCAAATAGTCCACTGGTTTTGTAATAGTAACTAATTCTTGGGATTAGTTTGAGCAACCTGGTCTGGTGGGAGATGTCCCTGGCCATGGCAGTGGGGCTGGAACTGGATGATCCTTAAGGTCTCTTCCAACCGAAACCATTCTGTGATTCTATCTGATCTAACGAAAGATGCAACTGCTCGCTGAAAATTACATTTCTGTGATCCAACCACGTAACTCTTGAATTACTGTCCCACCTTTTCACTATGCATAAAATATAGATTCATAGAATGGGTTGGAAGGGACTTAAAAGATCATATTATTCCACCTCCCTTGCCATGGGCTAGGACACCTCCTACCAGACCAGGCTGCCCAAGGCCCCATGCAGTCTGGCCTTGAACACCTCCAGGGATGCGGCAGCCACAGCTTCCTTGGGCCACCACCCTCAAAGCGAAGAAATTCTGTCAAATGGGGCCCATGGGGACGGAGCTTTTCGTGCCCCCCTTCCCGCTTCCCCACAGGCCTGTTTTCCCCGCCTCCCTCTTCCCCTCCCCCCCCGCTCACTTTGACGCTCTGGTCGCTGGAGCAGGTGGCCATGCGGCGCCCGTGGAAGTCGAAGGAGACATCGTGGATGAGGTCGCGGTGATCGGCCGCGATGCTCCGAGCCACGAACATGGCGCGGCGGAGCGACCGCCCCGCGCTCCCACCCGCCGGCGCGCGGCCCCCAGCACGCGGACAGGCAGGAGGCGCGGCGGAGCAACGGCGCGTGCGCGGGGGAGGGAGCGAGGAGGCGGGGAGGGAGGAGCTGCGACGCGCGCCGGGGGCTGCCCCGCCCCCTAGTGGGAGCGGGGACAGAGAGCCGGACAGACAGAGGGACACGGGTATAGGCACTGGGGCGGGCACAAGGAGAGACAGGCGCGCTCAGACAGACACTCGTCTATAGGCTGACGTATAAACACAGGCACAGAGACAGACACACAGACACGCATGTATAGGCACACATATAAACACACAGGCACAGACACAGACAGACACAGACACACAGACGCTCACAGACAGACACACAAACACATAGAGGCACACTTTAACACAGAAAGAGGCAGACAGACACACAGACACAGACAAACTCACAGATAGATGCACATAGACTTAGAGAGACAAACACATATAGGGACACACATACATTTGCAGAGACACACTGACTTACAGTGACACACAGACACACACATAGACACACACAGACAGACAGACTGACACACAAGAGACACTGTTGCTCTCTTATGAGACCTCATCTGGAGCATTGTGTCCAGTTCTGGGATCCTCAACATGAGGATATGGAGCTGCTGGAATGGATCCATTCCATGATTCTATGGAACCATTGTATAATTCTATGATTCTATGAAATTGCATCAGGGGACATTCAGATTGGACATCAGGGAAAATTTCTTCACCAAAAGGGTTCTCTGGCACTGGCAGAGGCTGCCCAGGGAGGTGGTTGGGTCACCATCCCTGGGGGTGTTTAAAATATGAGTTGATGAAGTGGTTAGGGATATGGCTTGGTAGTGGAGAGGTACGTTTGGGCTCAAAGGTCTTGAAGGTTTTTTCCAACCTAACAATTCTATGATTCCCTCTTCTCCCCTCTTCCTGCCAGGGCCATCACCATTCTCCCCTCTTAGCAGGCACTGTCATGAGTGCCTTAACAATGCTGGAGCTCACTGTAATAATGCAGATCTGGAAGCAAGCAGAGGAAACATTCAACAATGCCAGTGTAAAATTTACTTCATTTACTTCTGTGTGATTTATTATACTAATGTGTACTGTCAGGGGAGCCCTGGGAATAGTGTGGTGCAAAAGAGCATGAGATCATCTTCTCCAGGAGGTAAGTTTGGAGAGCATTAGAGGGAGGATGAAGCGTGTAATACACAATAGAAACAGTGAAGGAATCCTGAGACAGGTTGGAAGCCTTGAGACATGCTAGATACTGGATAGCATCACAGACTATGATGCAGAGGAAGCAGAATAGAGACTTGGATGTGCTAGGAAACACAGGGGGCTGAGGTCTGGAATGGAGCTATAGACCTGTAATAACCAGGGTGTAGGCAGAGGACTGTACAAAATAACCAAAGCATCTGGAGACTCTTGAGGGCTGAATACTCTCACTACTGACCCACCAGCTTCCAGGGAGCTCCTCAGCAGCAGAAGCACTTTCTTACAGTTTGTATCCCACAGTGTCAGCTCACAGGTCACATCACACAGCTTTCAGCGTTACTATTTTTTATACACCTTTCATTTGTCATATTGCTGAGCACAAGACTGGGCCAGTGTTTTGTCTTTAAGGAATAATTCATCTATAAGCCATGTTATTTACTGGCTATTTTGAAGCTAATTACAATAGCTGAGAAGTAGAGAAACAGAGATATAGAGAAAATAAATGTGGAGAAAATAATTTGTTCACTACAATTCAAATAATAATAATGCAGTTGTTAGATTTAGAGAACAAATTAAATAGTAATGAAATGGTGATGTAGTAATAAGTATTTAACTGTACTTTATAATGGTTCCCAACCAGTAATCAAGCCATTAGGAAACCTTCACATCACTTATAGTGAAGTTTTCAAATCACACGTGAAAGAGAAACAAATGTAAATCTTCCAGAAACCTGATATACTCAAATTCTCTTGATTCAAGTCAGATTCAGACCTTTTCCAGAACATGTTTTATGCCTGCACCTTTAACAGGAGATTAGTTTTGCCATTTTCTAAAGGACCTCTGATTCTCACCAGCTCATTTAAAATTTACACCTTGTTTGGTCATGGCAATAAGGAGTAAAATTCTGTCCACTTATTGAAGAGAAATTGTTTGGGGATGTCCAAATACTTAACAGTATTGAGAAGAAACCATTACCTGTTTACAGAATAAACCTGACAGTTTGGGGTTTATATTTAGTGTTTATTTTTACAAACTGTGAACTACATTCCACAGCAACTGATGGAGCAGCTGCTGTCATACTTAATATGCAAGCATTTAACACATTAATGCATGTGTTTCATTAGTAGGACCTCCTAGTAGGACTAAATACGCTGGTACCCAAATGGGATAAGGAATGGTAGTAGATTAATAATAACAGATTGAGATAAATGACAACAAACTTGGACTTGAAAGGGCACTACAGCTTTACAATGTTAGGATTTCATGGTGTTAATGATACTGAGTAAGGAAAAGTCAATATGCTGAAAAACATTTTGTTACCCAAGTACAGGGAGTATGATAAGAGTGTTCTCAATTACAGAGAATGGAAAACACAGAAAGATTTAGAAGAAAAATTACCAGCTGGCTTTACATGCTTACCTAAGTTCACCGATGATAGTTGAAACATTATATTCTTTTAAATACTGGAGAGCTAAATCTTAATGGAGAACGTGGGATGGAGTCAAAGAGGAATTTGCAAATTGTCAAGAAGGTTAAGGAATCTAAGTTTTAGCTATTTATATTAGTGGTGAATTTGGTTTGGAGAAAATGTATAAAGTGTTTGAAAAAACCCCCGAGGACCTAATTAAAGGAAGGGGGTCAAAATGTCTTGTTTCTGAAGATGAACTGGTATTGCACAGTTCCTCTCCTAGAGGGAACCTCACTGTGGACTGTAGGACTGTGGTCAATGGATCCCTTTTCTTTCCTCCTGGAATCACATACAATCAGGTTGGAGGTTGACATTTAAATATTTTCTAAATAATAGGTAAAAATTAAGTAATGCAATAGGAGAAGAAAACAAAGTTCACTGTTCCTCATAGTTCCAGTGCTGTAATTAGAGAGGTATTGCATTCTTCATGCTAGAGGGAAAACACTCATATATGAGAGTAAATCAAACAAATAATAATCATGCACTCACTTGGATTGCTAAGGAGAAAGATTTTTCTTTTTAACTTCTTTCAACATGATTAGACATTTAATACTTGAAACTTTGGTTAGTTTTTCATTCAAATAGCTGGAGAGACAGTGTCTGATAAAAAGATTAAAGCTGTTTCATAAGTCCCTTGGTTCACGGCAGTGTCTCTGAATGGTTGATTTGTTAGCTATTTTTGGGAAATGCCTTTTACTGTAAACTGTTGATTATATTTATAAAAAAAGTGGGGTTTTTTTTCCAGAAGAACTGTTTCCAGTCAGTGATTCAGCTGTCAAAAACGCGTGCTTTTGCAATTTTTACTAATGAAATGATCTTGTCAAGATTCAGACCATGTTGCAACTAGAGAATACATATTTTTTCACCTGCTTAAATTGAGTTCATTTCTTCAGCCACTAATGCCAGTATAGTTGGAGCAGGGCAAAATTGTCAGATTCACAAATAATTGGCATCCATCTGTTTCATTTGAATAAACTATAAATATTTAAATGTGACACAAATGCACATTTTTGTTTGATCTAAAATGTTAATTTTCTTTGACAAGATGACAAAAACCATACACTTCAAAACAAGACTAGACCTTTTTTCTTACATTTGATTTTGGGTAAGCCAAAAAATCTTTTGTATATTTTCTGTATCACTTTTTTGATACGTATACACACACATGATTATTTATTCATTTAAATACAATCCACCCCTGTCCTTGGACTCTAGATTCAATGCAGGTAGGTCAGTTTAGATTTATTTAGAAACTGGATCCAAAATCTTTTCAGGAACTATGTGGGGGAGTGTCATCCAGACTGATTGTGTCTAGTGTCAGTCAATACCCAGGAATGAGGTATATACATTTATGCTAGGTAGATGTTTGTATCAGGTGTCTTATTGTTAGAGAAAAGACTGATAAGGAACTAAGGTTCAATAGAGGAGACACTTCTTAGTGAAACATCAAAATTAGCAAAGGGATGAGGGGACAAGATACATCCTTTATTAAGGCATGCTGTCATTAAAAAAGCAATCAGTCGAGTGGATGGCTTTAATGAAGTCTAACGAAGAGACATTTGCATCTTCTGGAAAATGGAACAATGCTTATTTAAATTCTTTTTACAAGCCAGACCATTTCCTGGATTGAAAGAAAGACAAAATGTGTTGAATACAATCAAATCTCTCTGGACTTCTTCAAGAAGACTTCAAATGCTATAAAATAAATTGGCTATAAAAGAGGGATTTTCCAACTATGTAACATGAGTATAAGGTATAAGGACTACAGAAGACCTGACAGCCAAGATAGTATGGTGAAACAGATGGAAAAAACGTGAATAGCATGTGTAATTTAAATGTTTTTTCCTTTACTTCCCCACTTAGGTCTAATACGGAACATGAGTCCTCCTAGTCATGGAACAGATCGTCTTAGAAGCTCTACTAAAGCACATGAAAGATAGGGAGGTGATTAACGGCAGCCAGCATGGCTTCACCAGGGGCAAATCCTGTATGACTAACTTGGTGACTGTCTATGACTGGGTAACCACAGCAGTGGACACGAGTAAACTGACAGATGTGATCTATTTAGACTTCTGTAAAGCCTTTGATGCGGTCCCCCACAACATCCTTCTCTCTAAATTGGAGAGATATAGATTTGACAGGTGGATAGTACAGTGGATAAGAAACTGGTTGGATGGATGCATTCAAAGAGTAGTGGTGAATGGCTCAAACTCCAGATGGAGACCCATGACAAGTGGTGTCCCTCAGGGGTCCATCCTGGGACCACTGCTCTTTGATATCTTCATCAATGATATTAACAGTGAGATTGAGTGCGTGCTCAGCAAGTCTGCAGATGACATCAAGCTGAGTGGTGTAGTTGCCATAGCGGAAGGGTGGGATGTCTTCCAGAGGGACCTGGACATGCTGGAGAAATGGGTCTGGGAGAACCTCATGAGGTTCAACAAGGCCAAGTGCAAGGTCCTACACCTGGGTCACAGCAATCCCCGATTTCAGTGCATGATAGGGGATGATGTGATTTAGAGCAGCCCTGCAGAGAAGGACTTTGGGAGTGCTGGTTGGTGAGAAGCTCAACATTTGCCCAGGGAGGTGGTTGACTCACCTTACCTGGAGGTGTTTAAGGTGCGGGTGGACGAGATGCTGAGGGGCTTGGTTTAGTGTTTGATAGGAATGGTTGGACTCAATGATCCAGTGGGTCTCTTCCAACCTGGTTATTCTATGATTCCATGAGCCAGCAAAGTGTGCTCACAGCCCAGAAGGTCAACCGTATCCTCGGCTGCATCAAAAAAAAACATGTCCAGCAGGTCGAGGGAAGTGATTCTCTGTTCCTCTCTTGTGAGACCTCATCTGGCGTACTGTGTCCAGTTCTGGAATCCTCAACATAAGAAGGATATGGAGCTGTTGGAACGGGTCCAGAGGAGGGCTACGAAGGTGATCAGAGGGCTGAAGTACCTCCTATACAAGGACAAGCTGAGAGAGTGGGGCTTCTTCAGCCTGGAGAAGGCTCCGAGGAGATCTTATAGCGACCTTCCAGTACATAAAAGGGGCCTACAGGAACGGTGGAGAGGGACTGTCCATAAAGGCTTGTGGTAATCGGACAGCGGGGAATGGGTATAAACTGGAGGGGGCAGATTTAGACTAGACATGAAGAGGAATTTCTTCACGATGAGGGTGGTGAGGCACTGGCACAGGTTGCCCAGGGAAACTGTGGCTGCCCCATCCCTGGAGGTGTTCAAGGCCAGGTTGGATAGGGCCTTGGGTAACCTGATCTTGTGGGATGTCCTGCCCATGGCAGGGGGATTGGAATTGGATGATATTTAAAGTCCCTTTCAACCCAAAGTATTCTATGATTCTATGAGAAGGTATTTTGGCTTGTGAATACCATATAAGGAATAAATACGACATCAGCAACAGTGTAATGAGAAGTCAGAAGGATTATTTGTGAACCCGCCACACACACATTCTCACACATTATTCTATGATTCTAACATAAGCCTTTGTTATTCTGTTACCTATTTTTAATCTTGTGAAAAAAATACTTCAAGTAATAAAGAAATAAAATATAATTTTAGCTTAATCTAGATGAAATGAATGAATTCAAGATTACTGCCCACACAGACTTTCCCCTTTGAATGGTGTAACAAGTCTAGGAAGAGTGGCACTGAGTGCTGAGAATTGTTGCAGCTCCCTGCTGTGTTTCTGGAGTATCCAGAGGGTAGGAAAGTTGGTGCACAATAGGAGGATCCAAGCTCCACAGCAATGGTGGGCAGCCAGCGTAGGCACAGTCAGAAGGGCACAAGTATCCTTTATTAGTGATGGTAACAAGAACAGTGTGTGCTGTGTAGCAAGATAACGGGAAGAATGTTTGAACTCATGTAAACCCCAGGAAATTTGCAGCTTCCAGTTATTAAGCCATGAAATAGGGTTCAACTATTAGCTAACCTTGGTGACTTCCTCTTACAGCTGGAGCTGAATAGTAAAGAAAAACATTAAATTTTGCCTTAAGCTGCTTCAGGGGAAGTTTCGATTGGACATCAGGAAAATTCTTTTCACAAGAAAGGGTTCTCAAGCGCTAGCAGAGTCAGCTCAGGGAAGTGGTTGGGTCACCATCCCTGGAGGTGTTTAAAAGGCAAGTAGGTGAGGTGCATGGGGGCACAGTTTAGTAGTGGACAGGTATGGTTGGACTCAGGGATCTCAAAGGTCTTTTTCAACCTAATGATTCTATGATTCTAATTCATGGTGATGTGTGGAAAAGACAGTTGTATTTCAGCCCTACTATTTGCTTGTTCATATGCACAGAAAAGACCATAGTATGACAATCTTTATAGATATTTTTGAACATTTGGGTTCAGCATTATCTGTAGATTAGATTAAATTGAACCAGAGCATAGGATAAGAAAGAAAAGCATCTTTATTAAGGTTAGTTTTTCACTTTTGACACATTCAGCCAATTTTGTTCTCAGATTGACTTTATAAACCTGCATAACATAATTAACTTCTGCTGGAAACTCTGTGTAACTATTAGCATTGGTAGAGACACTCTCATTCAAAATTACTGTAACCGACATACCCTGGATTTAAAGAAAAAAACACTTAGTGCTTTCCTTTTTTCCCTTCTGACTGCCTAATTCAAGTAAAAGATGCTGTTGCCTATAGAGAGAGATTTTAGGAAATACAAAGACCTGCACAAAAAGAAAGTGTATAATGAACTGTACATGTTAATGACATTTATATCAGCAAAAGATAGAGTGAGGAAGTCTATCTTATATGGTTACCTCTGTTATGTACTTTGGTCCTATCTGCACCAGAAGCTGATCCATTACAGACAGTCATGGATTATCATGCCAACATTTCACAGCATAGTTAAAGGTTCCATTACTGATGACCATTTAAAAATATTATTGTTGACAGGGAAGACCTGCCTCACCCTGTGAAATTTATACACTTTCCTGTACCGTGTTTTCCTTCACCACTGGATTCTCAGTAAACCATAATATTCCACAAGGTATAAAATAATGCATATCTATTATTTGAAGATTCCTGGATCAAGGCACTGTAGGAATACAGAATGGCTGGCTACAATCATGATCAAGTATCAAATGCAATACTGAAGCTGTTGCTTACAGAGTGGGTATTTATGCTCATTCACAAGCTAAGGAAGCCTTTAATACCTTTACTGGTGGATGGTCACAGGAATCTTTCACTACCTTAAAACAAATACTTGCTGCGTCACCAGATACCACAGCAATATTTAGTCATTTGGACAGTGGGCTCAGACGGGGTTTGGGGAAATGTGTTTAAAGAAGGATCTTAGCCCACTAATTCTTCTTTGGCCCAAATGACCTGCCCTTCCTAAGGCTGGAGCCTGCTCCTACACACATCAAAAGCTGCAGCGTGGTGTTGGACTATCCCTCTCTCTCTTCTGGAATCCCTGGTCTCCCCATGAGCTCCCACATGAGCCAGCTCTCACTTCCTTCAGCAGGCTGCTCACAACAGGGAAGAGCAACACCACTAAGGGAAAGAGCAAATCTTACAGCCTTCCTCTCTGGCCTCTCACCCATGGGAAGGATCAGTACACTCTGGAGATGGCAATCTTAGTGCAGAGCCACAGTGGTGGTGGGGCATACAGGGAAGGGCTGGGCTGTGTTACACAGGGTGGTTTCTCACAGGGTGCTGTTTGATGACAGATACACATTATGATGCCATCCATAGACATAATTTCAGATTATTTTTTTCATTTTGGGGATTCTTCTTTCTCACATTTCTGCAGTGAAAATACAACTTGATGTGATCTGCTTAATAAACAAGAAAATTAGAAATCTGGCTGGGAAGCTGCCTGGAGGACAAGGACCTGGGAGTGTTGGTAGACAGCCAACTGAACATGGGCCAGCAGTGTACCTAGGTGGCCAAGAAGGCCAATGGCATCTTGGCTTGTATCAGAAACGGCATGACCAGCAGGTCCAGGGAGGTTTTTCTCCCTCTGTACTCAGCACTGGTGAGACAGCTCCTTGAATTGCGTGTTCAGTTCTGGGCCTCTCACCACAAGAAGGGTGTTGAGGCTCTGGAGCGTGTCCAGAGAAGAGCGACAAGGCTGGTGAAGGTGCTGGAGAACAGGACTTAGGAGGAACTGAGATAGCTGGAGTTGTTTAGCCTGGAGAAGAGGAGGCTGAGGGGGAGACCTTACTGCTCTCTACAACTACCTGAAAGGAGGTTGTGGAGAGGAGGGAGCTGGGCTCTTCTCCCAGCTGACAGGGGATAGGACAAGAGGGAATGACCTCAAGCTCTGCCAGGGGAGGTTTAGGCTGGACATTAGGAAAAAAATTTTCACAGAAAGGGTCATTGGGCACTGGCACAGGCTGCACAGGGAGGTGGTTGATTCACCTTCCCTGGTGGTGTTTAAAGGATGGGTGGATGACGTGCTTGGGGACATAGTTTAGTGGTTGATAGGAATGGTTGGACTCAATGATCCACTGGGTTTTTCCAACTTAGTGATTCGGTGATTCTGTGTGATTCTGTGATTGTAAGTGCTTGGTTACTGGGGCAGACTCAAGGCTTCTCAGCTTATGGGGAAAGTTGAATTTTGCAACAGTACTGCTCAGAGTCTGTGTTAAAAAAAAGAACATCAGGGTTCTGGAGGGTGGAGGTGCATGAAGAAGGGTGTGGAGGAAACAGAAGAGGGAGGTGCAGGGAGATCCAAAGCAGAGACAGGCTGAGAAGATTCAGTAGGGTTCTGGCTGACTAGGAGTAGAATTAAGAGGCCCTCTTCATCCATCACTGGACCCCAGCCTTCCAGCCTCTAAGATTCAGGAGATTGTGCTTCTCCTTGCCCATGCTGCCTACCATTCAAGCAGTGATCAAGTCATCACGTATATCTCTTCCACTGCTGCCAGGACTCAGCTGCTTCCATAAAGGGAAGAGGCTGAGATAGAACTGAGTCAGAAGGATCAGGTTTGCTACTGCTGCTAGTGCATACTTACCCCAAGAGTGAGTATAAACCACATATATATACAGCATAACACATACATACACACAGCGTAAAGGTATAAATTACTCAGGCTGAGAGAGTTTGCCAACAGAAAGCAGAAATCAGTTGTTGACATAGCACAAATGGCTCAAACTTGTGGTCTTCCTCTCCACAGGAGAAAGGCCTTGGTGGAGTTAAAAGCAGAGTTTGGCTGCTCTTTATTGGGAACACTTTGCCACCCTGCCTACGTTGCCTATACCTGCAGCTGGCCCTGCTGTTCTCTATTCAAATAAAAGAAAGACTCTGAAACTAAAATGGAAATTTAAGCATTGCCTATAAGTAGAAATAAATGTCTTTAAGAATTCTGTTTTTTCTATTTGCAAATAGAACACTAAATTATTATTCTAGGGCATAATATTTGAACATTTATCTGGTAACAATCTATGCAACCAAGGTGGTACAGCACAGTTTGTAAGACAACACCACAATATTATCACTGCAGCATTAGCTATAGAAGTACCTTGCTCATTACCCTTATTACGTGGTCAATGCGTTTGTAGTCATTAAAACATGCTTCATTAAAATGCTATTTAGCTGTAATAGGCTAAACGGCTTTTGAAACTAATGTTTTAGGGAAACCACATATTCCCCAAACCAAACAGGATTACACATTCAAAAGAATTATTTCAGAAGGATGTTAATATATTTCTGCATCTAAAAGGCCAGCAGTTTAATAAACACAGAGTCTATCTTAAAACCAACCTTATATTTCTCACTTCCAGCAAAAGAATAATTCATGGGGCCATTCTCATGTATCTAAAAGTATGGGCTTGAAGAATCACGATCTGTTACATGATCTGGGGCTAACAGGAATCCCAGCTAGGAAAAGTGGCTGTACTTATACACTTCAAGGAATATTGTTGAAAGGGTACTGTAAAAGGGCATAGCGAAGGTTTTCAAACTGTTAGAAGGTGCTTCCATCTCTTCTTATGTAGAACAGACACTGTTTCTCTCTTGAATTTCATATTCCCAAATGGCACATGTGTAGACTATATAAGAGATTTGGAATCACCTATTTATGAATGCCATATGTTATGTTGAACTTTTAGATCATTGTGAGACATAAGAAAATGGTTTTAATTTAACTAAGGAACAGTCTGGGAACATAGTGCGGACAATGTATATCAGGAAATGTTAAATGGACAGTGCTAGAGTAATTTTCTAGTTTGACAACCATTAGGAGAAAGGTAATCTGTCCAGGAAGGTTTTAGACTCCTGGAGAGAGAACACCAAAAGGCTCCCCAGAGGTCTGGTAAACTTTCCTCCTCCCTCTGACATTTCTAAAAGCGAAGATGATGAATTTATTCTGACAATAATAATAGTTCATTGTTTCCAAAGCATTTGAAACATCTGTGTCAAGAACATGTAATGAAATCCCAGACAAGATCCTAGCTGAAGCATGCTAGAATTCCTAGAAGACACGTGACTAAAAAAGCTATTCCCATATTTATTTGTTACAAAAGCTATTTCCCATTCAATAGAAATTTTCAAAATGTTTTGTGCATTCATGTAAGACTTCTCCCCCACCAGTGAAATTCTCACTAACAAAAATGCTGCCTTACAGTCATACATAACGATGTGCTCCCTTTCATGAGAAACTGCAGAGTGTTTTCATACTCATCACCGACCACTTTATTCATAGAATCATAGAATAACCAGGTTGGAAGAGACCCACCGGATCATCGAGTCCAACCGTTCCTATCAAACACTAAACCATTCTCCTCAGCACCTCATCCAGCCATCCCTTAAACATCTCCAGGGAAGGTGAATCAACCACCTCCCTAGGCAGCCTGTGCCAGTGCCCAATGACCCTTTCTGTGAAATTTTTTTCCTAATGTCCAGCCTAGACCTCCCCTGGCAGAGCTTGAGGCCATTCCCTCTTGTCCTGTCCCCTGTCAGCTGGGAGAAGAGCCCAGCTCCCTCTTCTCTACAAATCCTGTAGTTTGAGAGGTAGTTACAGAGAGCAATGAGGTCTCCCCTCAGCCTCTTCTTCTCAAGGCTAAACAACCCCAGCTCTCTCAGACATTGCTCATAAGGCCCGTTCTCCAGCCCCTTCACCAGCTTTGTTGCTCTTCTCTGGACTCACTCCAGAGCCTCAACACCCTTCTTGTGGTGAGGGACCCAGAAATGAACACAGTATTCAAGGAGATGTCTCACCAGTGCCGAGTACAGAGGGAGAATAACCTCCCTGGACCTGCTGGTCATGCTGTTTCTGATACAAGCCAAGATGCCATTGGCCTTCATGGTCACCTGGGCACACTGCTGGCTCATGTTCAGTTGCTGTCAGCCAGCACCCCCAGGTCCCTCTCCTCCAGGCAGCTTTCTAGACAGGTTTCTCCTAGTCTGTAGCTCTGCATAGGGTTGTTGTGCCCCAAGTGCAGGACCCGGCATTTGGCCTTGTTAAACCTCATGCCATTGGTCTCTGCCCAGTGGTCCAGCCTGTTCAGATCCCTTTGCAGAGCCTCCCTACCCTCCATCAGATTGACACTTCCACCCAGCTCAGTGTCATCTTCCAACTTGCTAAGGGAGCACTCAATGCCTTCATCCAGGTCATTGATGAAGACATTTAACAGGGATGGACCCAGCACTGAGCCCTGGGTAACATCACTTGTAACTGGCCTCCAGCTGGATTTAACTNTCATGATAGCACTCAAGATCACCTGTTCCATGACTTTCCCTGGCACTCAGGTCAGACTGACAGGCCTGTAGTTCCCTGGGTTCTCCCTGCAACCCTTCTTGTAGATGGACACAACATCAGCCAGCCTCCAGTCCAGTGGAACTTCCCCAGTCATCCAGGACTGTTGGAAGATGATGGAAAGGGGATTCACCAGCACATCTACCAGCTCCTTCCATACCCTTGGGTGAATCCCGTCCAGCCCCATAGACTTGTGGGTGTCTAGTTGGGCTAGCAAGGCTCTGACCACCTCCTCTTGGACCATGGGAGCCTCTCTTTGCTCCTCTAGCTCCTGGGTTTGTAGACAGAGGAAACAACTTTCTTTACAATTAAAGACTGAGGCAAAAAAGGCATAAGTACCTCAGCCTTTTCCTCATCTCCTGTCACTGTTGTTCCTTCTGCGTCCAATAGGACTGTTCAATAGGGACTTCATCACATGTCTCAACCCAGAGTTACTGTTAGGTCAGAGTCACAACAAGGAGAAGTTTTCATCAGGAACTGCTGTGAGAAACAGATTACCCAAAGAACAAATCATTAGATTCAGCAAAGATTTACATAATTTTAAATTGTTATTGCATAAACTCTTATGGTCATAGTTGACGTTGTTGGGGCAAGCCCTGATGGGGAATGATGTGATTGAGAGCTGCCCTGCAGAGAAGAACTTGAGGGTGCTGGTCGATGAAAAGCTCAACATGAGCTGGCAGTGTGCGCTCTCAACCCAGAAGGCCAACGATATCCTGAGCTGCATCAAAAGAAGTGTGGCCAACAGGGCCTCTTGTGAGACCTCATCTGGAGTATTGTGTCTGGAGTATGTAAAAAGCATATGGATCTGTTAGAATGGGTCCAGAGGAGGGCTATGAAGGGCTGGAGCACCTCCCATATGAGGACAGGCTGAGAAAGCTTGGCTTGCTCAGCCTGGAGAAGGCTCTGAGGAGACCTCAGAGCAACTTTCCAGTATCGGAAGGGGGTCTACAAGAAAGCTCTGGAGGGACTGTTCACAAAGGCTCATAGTGATAGGACTAGGGGCAATGGGTATAAACTGTAGAGGGGCAGATTTAGACTAGGCATAAGGAAGAATTTCTTCGTGATGAGGGTGTTGAGGCACTGGCACAGGTTGCCCAGGGAAGCTGTGGCTGCTCCATCCCTGGAGGTGTTCAAGACCATGTTGGATGGGGCCTGGGCAGTCTCATCTAGTTGGATGTCCCTGCCCATGGCAGGGGGGTTGGAACTGGATGATCTTTAATGTCCCTTCAACCCAAACTATTCTATGATTCTATGATTCTCTGATTTTATGAGAAGATATTTTGGCTGGTGAATACCATATAAGGAATAAATACGACATCAGCAACAGTGTAATGAGAAGTCAGAACTGTTATTTGTGAAACTGCCACACACACACTCTGGTTTCCTCCGGGGAATGTCACAAATTGTGCAATGCCGTAAAAAGTGGTAAGGATAATTCTCACTTCATTTCCAGAGTTTCCAGCAACCTTGGAAAGTAGGCTGAGGCAGATACAACTAAATAGTGTAACTGCATTAGCGATTACAGCCAGATCTGCTCTCAAATATGCAGCAACAGTGTGCAATAGTAATACACATACTTATGTCTGACTGTAAGGCAGCATTTTTCCTGTAGCCCCTTCAGGTACTGGAAGGTCACTCTAAGGTCCCCTCAGAGCTTTCTCTTCTCCAGGCTGAACAATCCCAACTCTCTCAACCCAAATCTAAAAAAATACATTTAGCATTTGTAAGTTTTGATCATGTTATGTATAAGGTGTTGCCAATGTGTTGAGGAACAATGGGAAATCAGGAGCATGGATTATGACTGAAATGTTAATGTAGCAACTTGTTGAGGGGCACAGATACGGGCTTATAGCAATCATTCCTCCTAATTCCCTCCTCATAGTCATTTTCAAGAACCTGATAACCAGACTGAACTAAATATTCTTTCTTAATCAAGAAAACAAAGTGCAAAACTAAGGTGGTCTTCCTTGAATACACAAAAAAACCCCTTTGGTTTTGGTCTGTGTCCTACCTTTCCTCCTCAGTGCTTAAGAGAGGACTAGGAAAAAGAAAACAGCTGTCTTGGAGAAAGAAAACCAATTTCAAGTCAATAGAGCTTTCAAATTAGTGTAAGACAATGGGAGATAGAAGCTAGCTCAGATGCTAAAGTGACCTTGGTGGATCAAATAAAAGTGACACTGGTTGACAAATAAAATCTTAAAATCTCACTTTTTTTTTTTAAACTCTTTGAAGCATTGTTCCATTACTGCAAATCTGTATTAGTAAAAAATATTTTTTGTACTTATACCTTGAGAATAACCTGACTCTGAGTGATACAACACACAATCGTGACATAAAAGGCTGGCAAATTAAGGAAAATGGTGTACTAGGACACCGTAAGCACTTTCTTTGTGACAAATTACTTCCAGACTATTTAGGGGGTACAACTGTGTGCCACTAGAGAAGCTGTGGTCTGAGAAATGGTACCACAGGTTTTTTTAAAAGAAAACAGTATCTTTTGATGACTAGTTCCTGAGAATTTCATACACCCATTGCAATCCTGGACACGTTCGGTACAAGGGCACTTTTCTTTCTCCCCAGGTTGTTAATTCCCACAAGTGGTAGTGTCATGACTTGAACTGCTGGAACTGTTCCACTGGCTAAAATACGATGTTAAAGACCTTGACAGCATTCCAACTGGGAAACTTGTGATATGGATCCTTCTTTCAGCAAAGTGTACTCACTTTTCTTTTCTTTGAGAAAACAAACAAATTGGTTTAGCAGTTACAGCAATTCATGTACCATAAGGGTATGAATTAGAGGTTTTAAGTGTCTAGACCAAAATAAATATAGCATACGTTCAGAGACAGTAATATACTTGTTATGCAAACCAGTTTTTTTTTAAAGAATCCTTACTTCAGCAGATCAGCCTCAAAGCCCTTTTTATAAGAGGCATTGTCAAAGAAGAAAAAAAGGAAAGATAAATAAGATAATTTTTTCGTGCACTACTAATTTGTTTTTGTTGGGAAATCATACTGCCAGAAAAATTAAGTTTCTTCATGGCTCTTTGCCACCTATAGGCAAAATCTATTTTCCTCTTTGCTTTCTGATTTACTTTGAAGGTAAAAAGACAGGCGCATTTATTATTGCAAACCTGCCTTGCCAAGTCAATGTAGCTATGTAAATTCTTGTTTAGTGTTCCATGGTCCTTACAAGATTCTATGCTTTTACACAGGAACACAAGCATGAGCACCTTGCTCTATGTAACATACCAAAGGGCATCTCAACAAATATAAGCAGCCACACATTCATGGAACCTTGCCATCAGAACAGTGACTCAGAGAATGTGGCTCCTGCAGGGCTGCTGATTATCTCAATAGGATGGGCTTATACGGGAAATCGTATGAAACCAGATACATTAACGGCAACTTAAAAACAGATGAAGATATCACAAATCTTGCATAAATCTACCTCTGCTAGCACAGGAAATACAGAAGTAATAACTGTAATATATGCTGAAGTCTCACCACGACAGGGTAGAATTACGTTTTTATAAAGTTGTTAACAGTAAGATTTTTTAAAATCAATATTAGAGATGGTAGTAAAAGAACCCCCTTTCCTGTTATTGGCACTTTAAGTTGTCTAAGGCAGAAACAGAAATGACAAACTGGATTACAATCCTAAATCACATTGCCAAGAAGACTTTATTAGTTTATTTAAAACTATGAGGTAAAAGGCAAACACAATTTAAAGACTTTTTAAATCTGTGAAAATACAGATAATTGCTTTGTTCAGATGCTGGGAAAAACCAAAACAACCTAGAACATAAAATTTAGAGCATGAATTTATAACAGAAACATTTACTGATACTCCTCATTACAAAGGCTTCTTCTGCCAAAACAACATTTTCTTACAAGAACTTCTAGCAAGTAACAGTGTCACAAGTCATGCATTGCAGCCTTTTCAGCTGTAATTCAGAGAATACCCTTAGCTTTGTAATTTAGAAGATAATCTTGAATGTAGATGGAAGTATGTATAATCAAGCATGGAAGTCACTAAAATACAGAATCTGTGCTATGGACAAGTTAGAAAATCACAATAACATTATTTCAAAATTATGAGACAGTGTGAATTTAGGACTCACCAGGCAATGTAAAGCTCTTCCCACAACTGCAGTTTAGGCAACTCTTTAACCATTATACCGTCAGGTAAAGCAATGCTTCAAAATTACTGTGAGATTAGAAACAGTTTGAGCATGAAACAGCACTATTCAGTCTGTGAGGAAAACCATTTAAAAAACTAGTAAACCATTCACCTTCAAACAAATGCAAGTCTTGGTAAAACTTCTATGTGAAAATTTCATTTCAGCTATAGGGAGTTTCTATAGATGCGGTTTCTAGTAAAAAAATACCTAACCAGGAATGTGGAATGACTTAAAGTCACTCTGGACACTCACTGAATAAGACTCACTTGCAAACGAGTTTAACAAACGTTACTGTAGCTAGGGGTGAAAAGGAAAGAGGGACAGAAAATCAAGTAAGGTATACAAATTACCCCCAGCAAGCAAGATCCTCTCTACAAGCAATAAAACTAATAACTTGGAATCATCTTTCTCTTGGCACTTGGCTCTTCTCTTCCTGTAGACATACCCCACACCCCCTGCATTGACTCATGGGTGTTAGGTTTTGCGGCTGACTGCGTGCCCCAGCTTGGGTTGCTGGAAGGGTTGTTTCACAAAGCCACAGCCAATCCTAAAGTCATTCTACCCACCAAAGATCCTGGCTGTCTGCCCTTCCAGTCTGCTAGTGTCCATTCACTCATGACAGCACTTCTGCCAGTTGCTTTTTCCTTTTCACACTGCATAATCTTTTCATCTTCACCGTAGCAGTCCAGCACTACACAGATGGGCACAAATCTCTGGACTATAAAACAGACTTCCTAACTAGACCTTAATCTTTCTTTTCTTTCTTAGCCATGATTTTCTTCTACCTAGAACTCCAAACTTCAGTTTGGGCAATCATCTAGTCTGGGCACAGCTTTGTTGTCCTTCTCTTCAAGCTTCCATAATTCCATTACTTTTCATAGAACCGTAGAATCATTTGGTTGGAAAAGACTTTGAGATCATTGAATCCAACCACACCTGCCCACTACTAAACCGTATCCCATAGCCATTTTCAACAGACACTGGACACTAGAATGCCACTGTTGTGGGCCCACAACTGACATGACAGACTTCCGTAGCTGAATGCAAACCTTTTAGGGGCCTTTGGATCTCTACAAGGACCTACATTTTGTTACATACATTTCAAAGTTGTGTTTTTTCCCTACTCTTGTACACCAAAATGCAGTTTTGGGCAGGGGGAGGAAATCAATAATGTAGCTGAGGACAGGTATTTGCACTGGGACCCACTTTCAGTAACAGGAATTTTTGTGTTCTCTTAAACAAGGAATACAGTCCCCAAAAGTCTGAAATAAGAGGACTCCACTGTAAATGTACAGAATAAATGAAACCTGTTTCATTCTGACCATTGGACCTTTTAATTCAGCTTCATATGCTAGAAAGTTACCAGCCTTTCTGGGTTTCCAGTCACATCCAGTTTGTGGGGGAAGGGTGGATCCTCTCCTCCTTTAAGCCTTGGACTGTAAGACCTAAATCAGGAAAGATAGGTTCTCATCCTCTCACACCACAGCAAGCTTAAGCACATTACAGTTTCCTCCCTTAACAGCTAAGTTTGATATGGAGCATATTTGTGAATAAAACCACTTCAGGGAAGAATTTGTTCTTCATCTCCCAATATACAAAACAGTTCTCAGAAAAAGCAGCACAAACCAGATCATTTCCAATAAATGATACTTGCGTAATTCCTGTGAACGGCCCAAAAAAGGTACATGTGGAGGAACAAGCACTTAGTCCATTCCAGACTGGTACTAAAGTTAATTGTTTGGCCAAGGTCACTGGACAAATACCACGTCAAGTTCATTTGATTGGTCTTTTTCATTCGGGTGAGCAAGGGCAAAAAAACAATTTTGAGAGCAGAACTGCATGAATACCAACTACCCTGAGATGACTGCTTTGTCAGCACAGCAGGGGGCTTCTCAAATGATCAGGTTTTTCTTCTTAAAAGAAAACATTGCAAGAACTGCTTGTTTGTGTTTATACTAAGACAGAAAACACTAAGAATATACCACACATTCCAGCAACTGAATTATCCTGCTTTGTTTATGTCTCACACTGTCTCAGTGGTTGAAGAATTTCTGTAGTTGTCTGGATTTGGCCGCACAGCTAATACAGAACTGGAATATGCTATTGACAATGGAAGAAATAAAGCTTTCTAATGTGTGTATTTAGTTTACGTTGTGTATCCAGTTCTCATCCATAGGCCATTATAACTGTAGTCCTGAGCCTACCCTGGGCTCTGTTCCCCAAAATCAGAGAACTGATACAATATTTTCAGTATCTTTGCAGCAGAAAATTATAACCAAAAAAGTAAACAAAGGCCATTTCTCCAGAAACCCCTTGTTTACCAGTTACGTCTCTTCTAAGCCAGTTGTAAATCACAGTTAATAAACACTTATTTTAGTTTTCCATGAGCTGTCTGTAGGGTCTAGCTTGCATTACAGCTCCTAAACATAGCTGCTATGATAAAACTTCTCATAACAGCACAGTTGCTTTCACAGTATGAACTACATCCCCAAATATCACAAGCAATGACAAGCACAAGCCTTTCATATGCATGACAGCTGCTAATTAGAAGAGCAGAATACATGTTCCTATCTTTATAAATAAAAACTTCCACTTCTCCTGTGTCTTTTTCAAACACCAGTGTCTCAATGGTCTGCTAAGCTGATAAACATGAGGTACTCCTTAGCGGGTTGAGCTGTCCTTAAACTCAAGCACAACATCTTCTCCCACTCCACAGGCAGCAGCCTTCAAGTCTCCCCTGGCCTCTGCACTAGAATGAAGAGAAAGGAATGTGTCATTGAGCAGCATCACTCTCTGTTCTCTGGGTGGACAGGACATGGATTTAGCTGCAATCCACGTTGGATGGCTTCGTGGATAGGATGGTATCTGCAACCTACAGATAGCTCCAGCAAGGGGTAAAAAAAAGACTGTAATAAATGCTACAAATGCAGGTCAATCAGCACATTCATATCTGGAGAAAAAAACTACTGAGGACCACTGAGGAAATTGTTGTCATGGTTTAGCCCCAACCCCTGGCTTGATCAGCAGCTAAACACGAGCAGTTGTGTCCCAATCCCTCCCCACACAGAGGGAAAGGGAAAAGGGAAACGAGAGAGAGACTCATGGGTTGGAAAGTAAAACAAAAACAGCTTTAATGAAACAACAATAAGGAAAATACTGTTCATAACAAAATAATAAAATATGTACAAATACATGAAATTGCTCCCTTCCATGGTGACTACATCACCACTAATGCTGCAGAGCAGGCACAGGGAAAAGCCCCAGACTGGCAGGAGGGAGCTGGACTCTCAAATTGGATTCGTGACTGCAGAGATCCAGCATTGGCGGAAAAAGAACAGATGAAGTCCATATTAGATGCCAGACATAGAATAAGAAAGTCTGGCCCTCTGATCCCTCAGTTTATACAGAGTACAAAGTATAACAGATGGAATACCCTGTTGGTCAGTTTTGGGTCATCTGTCCTGTCCCCTCCTCCCTGCAGATGAAATCCTTTGATTTACAGCATTCCAACAAGTTGCGGACAGCCTTGACTTCCACAGAAACAGATGTAAACAATGGCCTTTCTGCACACCAATGCCCCATAATTTTGTTGATAATCATGAATTCTACATGTTATCACTTCTAGAGACAGATACTGTGTGAAAAACATGTAGCTTACCATCAGAAACTGAAATTACTTGGACAAGGCTTAGCTGAAAAGTTAGAGAATTAATTCTGCTTTAGCTCAAGCCAGAACAATAGCTTAATTTTTTTATTAAGATTTGTTGTTTTGCGGACAGTTTCTATGTATCTATTCACATTCTTTCACCCAGCTTGTACAGGAGCAGTTTTCTTAGTTTAGAGAACATGTTTTGTTCACTGAAACATCAATTCAAAGAAACCTATTTGAAATTAAAAAGAATCATTGCCTTGAGGCTGGTCACAGATTCTTCTCTGCACTCCTAAATCAGAATCATAATTCACAGATGTTGTCTTAATTTAGTTATTTCACAACTGAAACTGTTGGTCTTTTCTCCCAAGTAGCAGGAGGAAACGGCCTCAAGTTGTGCCAGGGAAGGTTTAGACTGGATATTAAGAAAAATTTCTCCACCAAAAGGGTTGTCAAGCACTGGCACAGGCTGAGTCACCACCCCCGGAGGTGTTTAAAAGACACGTAGATGTCGTACTTAGGGACATGGTTTAGTGATGGAACTGGTTGTGCTAGCTTAAAGGTGATGATCTTAATGATCGTAAAGGTCTTTTGTCCAACCTAAACGATTCTGTGATTCCATGAAATGCAACAAGCCGTTGGCAGGAATTTGGACATCAAAACCTTAAGACTGCACCAAAAATACTTGCCTTACCTACATAACTACATAAAAATTTATTGTGTTGTGCAGAGTGCCTGCTATGTAGAAAATTAACTCCATCCTAGCCAGACCCAATACAAATCATAGAATCACCGAATTACAGAATGGTTTGGATTGGAAAGGACCTTAAGGATCATCCAGTTCCAACCCCCCTGCCATGGGCAGGGACATGTCCCACCAGACCATGCTGCTCAAAGCCCCATCCAACCTAGCCTTGAACATCTCCAGGGATGGAGCATCCGTGACTTCTCTAAGCAGCCTGTGACAAGGTCCAACCACCCTCAAAGAAAAAACTTTCTTTNTAGGGACATGGTTTAGTGATGGAACTGGTTGTGCTAGCTTAAAGGTGATGATCTTAATGATCGTAAAGGTCTTTTGTCCAACCTAAACGATTCTGTGATTCCATGAAATGCAACAAGCCGTTGGCAGGAATTTGGACATCAAAACCTTAAGACTGCACCAAAAATACTTGCCTTACCTACATAACTACATAAAAATTTATTGTGTTGTGCAGAGTGCCTGCTATGTAGAAAATTAACTCCATCCTAGCCAGACCCAATACAAATCATAGAATCACCGAATTACAGAATGGTTTGGATTGGAAAGGACCTTAAGGATCATCCAGTTCCAACCCCCCTGCCATGGGCAGGGACACGTCCCACCAGACCATGCTGCTCAAAGCCCCATCCAACCTAGCCTTGAACATCTCCAGGGATGGAGCATCCGTGACTTCTCTAAGCAGCCTGTGACAAGGTCCAACCACCCTCAAAGAAAAACCTTTCTTTCCAATATCTAATGTAAATCTACCCTCTTTCAGCTTAAAACCATTACAGCCCACACATTCCCTGACAAACAGCCCCTCTCCAGCCTTCCTGTAGGAGATAGAGGCAGCGTGGCCAAACGAATGCGAGGGGGCGTGGCCAACAGCAAGGGGAGCCGGAAGGAGCGTAGCTACCCGTGAGGGTAGAGGGGGAGGGGCTAGAGGCGGGCGGGTCTAACGGTAATCGTTGTTGGGGGCGGGTCTAACGGTAATGGTTGTTGGGGCGGGGCTAAGGGGATTAGGGCGGGGCGAAGTGGGCTCGGGGGCAGGTAACGGGGACTCCCCGTGTAGCCTCGGGGTGGCGACCCTGCGGTGATGCAAGCAGCAGGTAGTGTTACAGAAAGGGGGATATTTTGATTCAGGCTAAGCTAGAGTTTCGTCGGAGTAGCTTAAGTTTTTGGAAGTTGGACAGTGTCTCCCTCTGACAGCATGGGAGTTTATAGCAGCGTTTCCTAGACGCTGTTCACTCACTGGAGACGGTAACGCCCTGTGTTCATCGTGACCCGCGCTGAGCAGATGTCTCTGCTGGGATCACCTCTGTCTGCAGCCTTTCCCCATCTCCAGGGCAAGGCCAGGTTGAGCTGGAGCCAAAGCTCCCAATCAGCGACAGATTTGATTATTGTGAAGCTCTTGATAACATCAGAATCAGCCCTTGGAAAACGACGTAAAGGGCATCAGACCTCTGGGAAAATGCCTGCATGTGCCTGGAAGTGGGAAACGCATCCCGCCCCAGCTCCTGTCTGGCTGCACACGGTGGACGGCGATTGCTGCCCGGCCCTGGTGGAGAAAGCTGTCATTCTAGACCCTGCAAAGCGAGCCCTAGCCCGCCGCTCTACCCCGGGTACCGCCGACGGCACCGCGGACACCGCCACAGCGAAGGCGGCTCTGGGCGTCCCTCGTGACGTCACCGCAGGTGCTCCCCGCCCCTCCGTGATAGGTGTGGCCAGACACGCGCATGCGCGCGGCGCACACGGCTGCGCCGGCGTTACCCGCTCGCGAGCGTATGTGCGCGCGCGGCGCTAGCCTAGGGTCCCCGGGAGGCGGGCGGCGCGCGAGGGGCCGCGGGCACGCCGGCCGCTATGGCCGCCATCATCGAGAAGGAGTTCCAGGAGATCGACGCCACGAACGACTGGCAGGCGCGCTACGTGGTGAGCGAAGGGAAAGGCTCTTGGGGCGGGGAAGGGGAGAGGAGGAGAAGGAGAAGGAGGAGAAGGACGAGGACGAGGAGGAGAAGGTCCGGTGTCGCCCCGGCTCTTCAGCGGGAGCCGGTGGAGCGCGCCGTCGTAAGCTGAATTGGGGGAAGGAGGCGGGGGGGGCTGGAAAAGGGGAGAAGGGTAGAGGAAGTCGCCGCTCGGGCCGCGGACTCGGGTGTCGGAGGCGCGTAGCGAGGCTGAGGGCGGGCGCGCGTCGCGCACGCGCGAGGCTGGGCCGGGCTCTTGGGGTGGAGGGGCTGGGGACTGCTCCGCGCGCGCCGGATGGGGAGGCAGCGCGCATGCGCCGCGGCTCGGAGGGGGCGCGGCCCGCGTGGCCGAGCCGGGGGTGGAGGAGTTTCCCCGTGGTTTCCAGGCGAGATGGAAAGTTCCCCCCCCGTCCCCTCTCCTCCGATGGTCCCGATCCCTTCCAGACTTTGCAATCGCTCAGAGGCACGCTTGCGCCCCAGTTGCTCGACACCCACCGCTTGCCGGTGCCTTGGTTTCCTCGGTGGCTGCGGAGAACGGGCTGAGAAAACGTTCCCATTGCCTTTTTTTCTCTGTAGAAACAGGACCGGACTGTAACTGTTTAATGGTCCTTGAGTCGCTTACCTAAATTAAGACTTGATGGGTAACTTTATCATACTAGAGCCAGGGTGTATATTACAATGCTTTTTTGCAAATGAGGGAAAACAACCCAAAACAAAACTTTTTACTGACTTTGTGGTTTTTCTCTGTTAAGTTAACGATGTATTTGATGTGTGCGTTTGTGTGTTTCAAATACGTTCTCTCTAGACATGTATAAGGTCCAACACAAAAGTAAAAGCCCTGAGACTGTGCCTGTAACTCTTAATCCAAGAAATTACAAAAATCAACTACAATTACCTTCAAAGTAGTTTCTTTCTGATGTGACACAGCTGCGTATGATGCTGCCAACACTCAGAGCAGTGCTGCAGATCATTTTCTGAATGGCAGTTGAGAATTGCCATCCTTTTTGCTTTCACATCTTCTACTGACAAAAAAAATGGGTTCCTTTGAGCACCAATTTGATCTTTGGGGAGAGGCAGATGTCACAGGGAGCCAGGTCTGTAGAACATGGTGGGTGCTTAAGCACAGTGATGATGTTAGCTAAAAATCGCTTCACAGACAAAACATTTTTAACTTAATGTTCGCTCTTGCACATCAACCAGGGGTAAGAAAATGCCTCTGTTTAAGCATATGTCTGCTTGTACTGAGTGAAGTAATCAAGTTGAGTCTTGTCTCACTGTGGCAGGTTAGAACTCGTTCTATAACCAGCCGTCTCTTTCCTCTCCCACTCGTGGTTCTCAAGCTGTAGGGTTACTCTCAGGGGGTTTTGTGGCAGACCTCATATTATAGAACTGATCTATGGTTTGAATTTAACAAGAGACAGCAGAAATAAACAGTGCTAAATTAAAAACATAAAAGTGTATGGGAAGAATTCTGCAATCAGTTCTTTTTCCTGAGGTAAAAAAGCGCAGACCTTACATCTGATATATCCAGACTGAAAGAGTAAGTTAGCTTTCGCAAGTCGTTTTAGTATTATTTAGTTACATTTGGAGAAGTAAACTGAAAATTGTCTCCTAAACTTTATGAGTTTTCTAATTTTACTACAGCTACATTCTATATTTTTTTAAGATAAGGTTTTTTTATATTAGAATTCTGTTTTCCTGATTTTGTTGATTTTAGCAACTCATGAATTTTCAGCATACTGAACATGTTTGTTTTATACTAAGTCCAGAGAATACAGATCTACATAAATAATAAAGGCAAAGGAGCACATGATGTTTTTAAATAGCACAAACTTCTGAAAATACTCTTAATTATTGACTACTTGTTTTTACACTGAGTTTTTGTTTAGGAAGGCATTTTCCTGTTAGAGTGGTATATAAGAAACGTACATACTTGTCCTGAGAAGTGTAAGTTACTCAAAAGGGGGGGGGGGAAAGTATATTAGGGGGTTTTATTCTTCCTGCTGATATCAGTTTTGTATGTTTGCCCTTCAGTTCCACAAATTTGCCAGTATTTGTGGTAAAATCCTCTGAAGCTTGAAAGATTTATGCTGACTTCTGGAGCTCCTGTCCAATCTGAGTTAATGACTGAATAAATAATACTGATTTTTTTATAAAGCGGTTTCTTGTGTAATGTACCGTACATTCCAACTGGCATCTAGTTAAGTTTCTTCAGGTTGACAGCTGGAATGTATGTAGGAAAACTGGTGTTAGAATTGCTCGAATTAGTCGTTAATCTGCCTTAGGTTTAATTCTTTTTAGAAGCCCTCACCATCAGTGTCGTAGTGTTTCTAGTTGTCTTAATGTTTCTGGACCAAACTGCAGGTCTGTTTCTGTGCACACAGGATGCCAGTGTTTTTCAAACAAAATGTTGCATCCTGCCATGGCGTAATAAGAAATTTGCTTTTCCTGGGAACCTGTTTGTGAATGTCTGGCAGGTGCATTTATTCAGTGTGTATGTGATTGCTTCCAAAGCTTCCAAGTCATACGAGCTAGAGGAGAAGACAAGTTTCACTGTATCAAAATAAAAGAACCGATTGAGATATTTTTATGCAAATATGCCGAGCAATTGATACTTGACAGTTGCTGCTTCCATTGTAGTTTAGAATTGTTAAAGGTTGATGCTGCACTTAAATATCTTCACGCACCAGATGCTAAATAATGGAGCTTCCTTACAAATGTTCGATTTCCACTGAAGTCCTTTTTGGCTGAGTTTGTTGTCTGGGAATTTATGGACTGTTTAGAAAGCTTGATAAGACAAAGATGGTAATGGAAGACAAAAGAATGCTTAGTTGTAAAGAAAAGTTTAAATGCTCCTTGGAATGTAATGATTACATGTTGTAACATAATCTAAAACCAAAAATAGAATTCAAAAGAAATATTGTTAATTCTGTATCATGCACTGTGTTTTCCTAAGATGGCATCAATACAGAAATACAAAGGGAGTAGGTTTGTTCATCAGAGGCTGCTTGTCAGGAGCACTTTAGCTGTGTTTTCAGTTGTCTAGATAAGGTAAATCAGTATGTCACTGTGGAAGAGGAACACTCAGGCAAAAAACCCCCCAACCTGTATATTTAGTGTATGTGAACAGTATATGCTCCTTAAAATAGTTTGTTAATGAGTAAGTTTGAATATCATCCAAATGCAGGTTATTGAAGAGTTTGTATTAATGCCCAGGGGGAAGCAGGTTGTGATTTCACAGTGATACTTGTGAGTCTATAATTTTTTCTTCGTATTGGATCACATTTACCTACTACAGCTGTATGGGTTGAATTGTCAAATCTCCATGAATAATCTTGTGACTTATATTAACAGCAGTCATAAAATTGCTAACTAGTTCGGTTACCTTTGTGGGGATTTACGCTGCCGGTTGGTGTAAAGGAACTAGAAACATATTGCTGCTCAATCCATCTGTCTATGTCTTATTACTGTGGGAATTGGCATGCAGCTCTGAGGTAAACTAAGCATGGTAAATAGGGATTTTTTTCCTGTTCCTACTTCAGTTGCTTAACAAATTGTGCTTCTGTTGGTTTGGTGGTGCTGGTCAAGTTAAGTTACAACAGCCTGTCCAAGAGTGAAAATAACACTAGGTGTAGTAAAGGTTTTAAACAAGTTAATAATTAATAACCTTGATTAATAACTAAGCTTGAAAGTCTTGCAATAGGATGTGTAGAACACTAACCTTAGTGAGTTTACTGGCTCTAAGTAAATTGCATTTTTTTTGTCTTTTAAAGGAAATTCGACATAAATCCAGCGACTACCCTCACAGAGTTGCAAAATACCCAGAAAATAGAAATCGAAACAGATACAGAGATGTTAGTCCATGTAAGTACCTTTTCTGTAATTATTGCAGGAAGGTTTCTAGACTCTTTACCTAACTGCTTTGCTTTTGCATACTGTAGCTAATAAGTCATGGTCATCGTTGGGTTTGTATTTTGTTTATATCTGTATGCATGTGTCCTATGATAAATATCTTTTTCATAACACATACAGAAATTTGTTTACCAGAAGGGAGAAAAGTTTGCAGGTCAGACTCATTGTGCTAAATGGTGAATGATAGATGATTGCAAATTATGGATATTAGTATATAAATAAACGTGAGCTAAAGAGTGATATTTTAAAGCTATCTTTCTCATGAGGAAATTTATTGTTTAATATTGCTTTGTCTGTCATAAAAACATATCAGTGTCTGCTGCGTACAGTAAGTTAAGCCTTGAATGACACAAGCAGTTTCCTCTTGGGCTAAGTGATTCTGCACATTTATAGGATTGTGTGGACAAATACCACTTGATTTCTGCTGTTGTTTTAAAAAAATATTTGAGATTTTTTAATTTTCATTTGTTTGGAAGAATGTTTGCAGGAAGTTGTTCTTTCATTTTCTAAATGCAAGTAGATGGAGTACTTTGTATTTTACTGTCTGTTATAAAATGGTCTCTCTGACCATTTTAATGACCTTACATCTCAGGTGAAGACAGCTGCTTTTACCAGCTTCTTTGCTACTCAAGTGTTGTAGACTTCTTTTTCAACAAAATCTGTAATCCAAAATAGTTTTAAAAAGTTGTACCAGCAAAAGATTTACTAGCAGTATGTAGTTGCAGCTGGAAAATGCTGTCAAAACTCCTTGGAAAAAAAAACAGGAAAAAGAAATCTAGTAGCCTTAATTTTTCTGCAGAATATTGAGGTTGGAATAGGTTAAATGTTTGTGTTCCTTAGTACAAAGTTACCCAGAGCACCATACTCTTGTAGAAAGCCTTCTTGCTACTGGATCTAGAATTTTTGAAGAGTTGCTGGTATACAGGGGCTTTTTTTGCGAGCCTAATCTGAAGACCTATTGTAAGATTTGGAGAAGTGCAGAACTCCTGGTTTCCAGTTGAAAGTTGTGGTAACACATGCATAGCACTTCTCAGTTACATGGAAAGGGTCTCGGTTTGAGTCATGCTGGTCAGATGCAGCACTACAAGCTGTTTGTCAGGCTGCTGCCGGAACGCTAACTTGTAGTATATTTGCACTGAATGGATGTGGTCTGGCTTAATGCTAAGTCTTAATATTGCACTCTGATGAAACTGAACTGAAGAGTTCAGTGCACAGCCCTTTTGCTGTGTCTGCATGACGTTCCCCAGTATCGTCTGTTTGAGAAACGTGCTGCTCCGAAGAACATGCCTCAGGTTAGTCAAGGCTTACTGGCTTCTGCCATGTACACAGAGATGGGCTTTTGCTTTACCTTTGATCTATGGAAAGGTACTTAGTGTGTCCCAGGTCTGCTGTCTTGTTACAGCACAGCATTAGCGTCCTACCTGTGGTAAACTAGACCATGTTTCATTTGCTTTCTGTTTCATACCTAAATTGGGGTGGGCAGTTCTAAAAAGAAAAGGCAGGAAATTGGATTTGAACCCGTGAGACCCAAGTTCTATTCCTGGGTCTGATATCCTATATAGCTTACGTTGCAGAGTTGTATTCATGCATGTACCATTTCTCCCATCCATGGTTTTCATTTCCTTGGCACTACTGCAAAAGGGATGGCAATGTACCTTCAACGTATTAGTTTTTTTTTTTCTCTTCAAAAAGAATGCTTCTAAAATAAATAAAAATAGATTGTGTTATTTAAGTAGCTTGAAAAATAATATCTTTGAGGTGTGATTTGTACTTATCTCCTGCATTTTTTTGGAGCTCAAAATTTTCCTTAAACATGACATGCCTTTTACAATAGTGAAGACTAACAAATACTTCTGCCCTGGTCATGGCAAAGCTCGCATCTGAAATGCTCGTTTGAACTGGGAGAAAACAAATTATGTGATTGAATTAATCCCTGGACCCTGTGCAAAAGCAGAGAGAGGCAATTAGATAAAAGCTATTCCTGAAGCAGTAGTTGAGCTCAGGAGGGGATTAGAGTCATTACATGCTAGTTAGCCCGAATTATAACATAGTGACTGAACTAAGGTGATGAACTTTGAAGGATGTCTGGTTTTAGCATTTCTGAAAGAAGGGAGGTTTGAACAGGGCCACCAAGGGAGCCCACAGAACTGGGCAATAGAAGTAAAGCTCTACGTGGGGAGCAGGGGAAAGTTCTGTTCAAACTAATTCCTGTTGAATTTTACATATTTTCATTTTAAATATGATTCATAATTGTTTTGGTAATGATGGTGAGAGCTGAGAGGAGAAAGAGACCTAGAAAGGAATATATGATAAATAACATTCTGAGATAGCAGTACCTAAATTCCAAAGCAGCTGGCGTAATAGCTGTGTGGTTTGATCACTGTGGTGAACAGATCTAGTCATGGCACATGTATGCAGGGAACTGGCATTGCAGAAACGCAAGTTGACTCACTCTTAAACAATTTTAGCATCTCGGTCCATGACTTTGTAAATTGTACTCTTGTTTAACAGTCCTTAAGCAAGAAACTGGTGATAATGCTAATATTCTTGAAGGTCAAAGGCCTTCAGAAGTGTCATTTGCACTCTTAAAATCTAGCTACTGTAACACAGTGTAAGACTAACGGCATAATTTGATCAAAATGTTCTGTTGCTCCCTAGCCCTGAGAAAGTGGTTTGTTAATCTAGACAGTGGTGAGGCTAGTCTAATGTCTGAGGTGGTACATCTGCAAGAGGAAATGCAAAGATTCTTCTGTCGTATGGAAAAGGTGTCAGTTACAAGCACAGGAAAAAGTGCTTCTGGTTTATTTGCAGCATTTCAACCATAATATGCTGGAAAGGCACATAGATGAGTTTCACATTGTCTCCAGTTTCATAAATATTTTTGTTAGTGTCCAGTTTTGTTGGCTTAAATGCTATGGTGTGTATAAGTTTGGTTGAGTAGAAGCCCTCAAGAGTTACTACCTAGCCAAAAAAAATAGCAGTCCAGCAGTTTGGTATTAGTCTAGAATGAGGAGAGGAATATTTTGGCTATGTAGTAGTATTGAAACAGAAACTTAATCTGAAATAGGTTTGGTTTGACAGCCAGTCATTTCCTGACAGATGAAACCGTTTCTCAGAAAACAGTGTTAAGAGGAAAATAACTAGAGCAGTTATTCTTTATTGATAACTTTAAGGAAATTTCAAGATTTCTCTTATTAGTTTCCTCTTACCTTTATTTGATATCAGAGGGGTCTAGTGTCTTAAATTGAATGTAAGTATCTTTATGGATCTACTTTCTGTGTTCCCAGATTTAGAGGCAAGAAGGAAATCCCCTCAGCAAAATTGGCAGGTTGGTTTATTTTTCCCCATTTGCTTTTGGAGGGTAGATAGGGGTTTATGTAGTTTTATCTTTTAGCCTTTTTTTGTAATGTGGTATGTAGCCCAGTGTCTTGTCATCTGAACATTTTCATCCTGATAGATTATATTGCTGTTCGAGGATCTTGTGAGGTAGTGATTCTTCCTGTGGCCTTCTGTAGTTGAACCTTTCAGCCACTGGTTTATGGCTGTCATAGAGCACATACCAGACAGAGAGGGACATGAAGAGTATAGTGCTTTACAGGGGACGGAGTTGGAGCTGATGTGGATGGTTTTGCACGTTCTGCTGGTTAATGACCACTTCAGTAATGTTCTCTTTCTGTCCTGTGTTTTAAGCGTCTGTGCTGAGAACAGGGAGATGTTCTGTCCAAAATGAACCTATTGCACTTCTTGTTGTCTGTGTTAGAAGCTGATGTTGATGATTTTTATGATTTAATGATTCTGTAAAACACCTTGTTACCAGAAACACAGTATAAATAAACTCAACGTGCTGCTTTTGGAGATACTTCTTACTTTGGGGTTGGGGAAGAGGGGAACTTTTTAGCACTGATCTAAACTTTATTGTACCTTAAGTTGTTTTTTTTTTTCACAATCCTGCTTAAAAGTGTAAGGATCCTATGCAGTAGTTATGCATAAATTTCAGGGTGAATACATTTCAGTTATGAGCAGGGCCTTGATTGAGACGATGGCGTTCATTGCATACAGCCAGTGAGAGAGTGGGGAAAAGGTCACTTTGCCTTGCCTTACACTACTTCTGAAACTCAGGACTATAGGTCAAGTAGGTAGAGCATTGTGATTTGAATGATCTAGCAGCTCAGATAGATTAGATTTAGATTAGTGAAATGAAGGGGATTTGCTGGAAGGTGGGAAAGGGTCAGGCTGGGTCACTGGGATGGCTTATGGCTACATGTTTTGTTTATGACTTTCTTTAATCCATTAAGTAGCATTCCACCCTCATTTGTTGTTAATAAGCTCTATTTTGGGGAGCCAGAGACATCTCTTGGGCAAAAGACAATTTTAAAATTTCACAGTTGGTTTTACTTCTAGAAAATCAGTTGGTTTTGAATGAAAACTTCATTTACCAGCTGCAAGAACTGAATGATGTAAAATGCCAAATGTTTCATATCTGCTTTAACTGGATATGTAGTTTTCTTTTTAGCAGGGACTAGACAAATTTATACGTAATGTAAAGTCTTGGTCTTATTTGAGACATAGGGAGCATTGTCGGTGGGACAGGTTTTCATTTGAAGTGGGTAATTAAGTTTTTTTTTTTAATCTCAGACAGGGTCTTTCTGAGAGTAATTTTGTTAGTGCAGGAGCCAGAATGAGAAACTTTTTTTTAAGGTTTCTGCTTCCTTTTTGGGCTGTATAGTTTCTTGAAATAGGGGAATTAGCACTTCAGAAAATGAGTACTGTATTTTACCTATTGTGGGCATGGCAACATTTAAGATAAGTCTTGAGGTTAAGATTTAAGATACGTTTATCGTTCATATAAATCTAAACTACTTTGTAACTGGAATTGGTTTGTGTTCAGGAAATATGCTACAGCTAACTTGCTGACAATATTTGGCTTGTTTCATTCAGTTCAGAAGAGCTAGAACTTGAATGAGGTTTCTAGGTCATTGTGTCCTTTAGGAACCTTTTCCCTTGAAAGAAGGGAGATCAATATATTCTTTGTCCTGTGGAGTACATGCCAGCATATTTTCCTCTGTTTTAGTGGAGGAGGAGGAGGGAGGCTGTCTGTGTGTAGAATTTTTTATTAAAAGGGCTCTTAAAAAACTTTAAGAGTTTTATTTGTAATGTTTGCAAAGCAAAATTTATAAGAGGGGAAAGAATAAGCCTGAAAATGTGTGTAAGGATTACAGTAGGGAACCTCCTGAGGGCCTCAGCAGTT
>WAAB01017157.1:21082-56082 GCA_013389865.1 Piaya cayana | reverse complement strand
AAAATTATGCACTTTGACAATTTAATCGAGTTAAGCTCAGAAAAATTGTTCCTGGCCTGAGCTTGGGTTGGAATTTGCTGCTTCTGTTTCAGAGCTGAAGACAGAATTGAAGAGCTTGTCTGTTTGTTCCAGCTATGTCTTGTAAGATATTCTCTCTCCCTATAAACCTTGCCTTATATTAATTGAACGTGCTAGTATGGCAAGTTTTATTCGAGGTTGTCTTGTCAGTGGATTTGGGAAAGGAAGTCTTGAAGATGTTCCTTTGCATATTGTTTCATGCAACTAAACATTGATATATATGGTTAAAATAATTTCAGTTTATAGTAACTATTAATGGTGCTTTGAAATAACATTTGTTAATTAGAAATCTCCCTTGTGAGATCAACATGACTGTTTTGTCCCTTGGTCTGTTCACTGTAAGAAGAGCTTTGAGAAATTCTGTCCTGCTGACTTGAGAATTTCTGTTCAGTTGTTTCCTTATGGACAGCAAAGGCATAGAAAAGAGGAGTAGTGTTTGCATGCTTGTTCCTGAGAAAGAACAGCACCCCTTTTTGGAAAGCCAAGGCAAATCTTCCTAACTACTGAAAAGGCTTCTTTGTGGAATTGTCTGGGTGACACTAGCCCCTGATCCTAAACTTCTGGTTTTAAAAGGATGCATTTTTCATGATATGTGTATATTTGGTCATGACATTAGCTGAAAGTGCAGAATTCCCTTGAAGAACAGCACAGTGTATACTTTAGCAGGTTTTAGAACTGGAGCTATCTTACATATCTGCGTTTGGTTTGCACTGGAAATGCAGGCCCATATACCTTGTATGTCATGTAAATCAGTTTCACAAATACTTGGTTAACTATGAACTCCAGAGAATAGTTTTTGTGTAAAACAGCTACAAGAAGTACAACATACTTGGTTATTCAAATAGAAAAACTGCATAGTTTCTGGAATAACAGTATGAATGTTAAGTAGATTCTTCTGTAAGAATGTGATAATTATACCGTAAAACTTGTGGGAAATGAGTATTCACAGTAACTTGAAATATGAGCTTAACTTACAAGATTAGATCAAGGCATTTGGCAGTTTGATTTCTCTGTCTTTTGTAGGCAAACATATATCTTTGCTGTTGTGGCTAATGAAGTCTGACAAAGCTTTAGAGAGGGAATGGTGTTTATTGGTATCTTTCTGGAAGTTTTGAAAATATTTCTGATGTGCATCCTCCTGCTGATGATTATTGCAGAATTTCGTTATTTTTTGCCTGACCCAGTCTGCATTCTAGAATATAGAAATTTGAAGCTGCCTTTCCACATGATTCATTGTATGTCCTTCATTTGTATATCCTCCATTGTTTTGTTGGTGTCAAGAGTTGTCATCTCTTCTGAAAGTTGACTGCGGCTTCTGCTGTAATTGCTCAGGCTCAGAACTCTCCTTGAAGAGGGACTGTCTGTGAAAACTTCCCCAAACCCTTGCCCCTGTTGGAAGAAAAGAGTTGAAGGAAAATACTGTATTGTTAAAAATTCATGATCAATTAAGTGTGAAGCTGTTACAATCATAGAATCATTTAGGTTGGAGAAGACCTCTAAGATTATTAAGTCCAACCGCAAGTCTGTGATTTGGAGCAGTCTCACAGTATGCTGGAGAAGAGATAGGTGCTTATGAGGGTCACTTTGTTCAATCTGTGAAATAAGCTTATTAGGTGAGATTGCTAAGTTTGGTGATAATTTTATAGGAGAATTGTTAGGTGGTGACAGCTAACTTGGAGAACGGTCCACCTTGTGTTGAATATGTGTTTGTATATTCTTTATTACTGCTTTTAGCTTTTCCTTTATCACAAGTAAAAGTACTGGTCTTCAGTTAAAAAAAAAAAAAAAAAGCAACTTTTGTTTTCAGTGATTTCTGATGTGACAACCCAGATAGCCTGGAGAAAGGTACGATGTGACAAATAATGAAAGCTTATAAGCAAAATTTCACTGCATTGGTACTGGGCAATTCAGGGGAGCTGTGGAAAGGCAAGTGAGTATCAGTACTTGAGAGAAATTGGTGATTGACTGGGTGAGGAAATGGAGCAGTGGAAAGGAATTGAAATTGCTGGAGGAACCTTGATAACATATCTCAGATTGGGTTCCTAGAAATAAGAGTAAAGTAGCTAAAAGAGACTTGCAAATAAAGGAATTGTTGGCATAGAAGGGACTAGAAAAAGTTAACTAGGTTTGATGTCACACTTGTAATGTGATCATTTAGAGTAAGGAACATTAATAAACCCCAAGGGGAACCTTGAGTCTTCTGCATATATCAACTGTTTGGAAAAACCCATTAGCAAAATGGATTCTCAGTTTGGTACCACACGTGTGTGGCCATTGCTGTCAGATCCAGATTAAGGTGACACAGGACTGCTTGGTGGCCCTTACTGTCTGATGCTATGGATGAACCAAGAAGAGCCACTGTAGTTCAAGAAGATAAGATTCACTTTGCTGCTAATTGACAATGTCCAAAGCTTTAAACATACTAAGAAGATATTTTGTTTGTGGAGGCAGGCACTCTTAGTGGCAGCTGGTATGCAGGAATCTAGTGGTATCTTTGTGTACAGATGTATGTAATTCCTGTAGTGTTTTGAAGGCATTTCTGAAGCATGGCGTACACTTCCTTTTAAACTTGTGGGATATCCTTATGCCACTTTGTCAGACTGCAAAAGGGATTAATTTTGATCTCCATCACCACAGAATGTGTTAGGAAGGGTGTTGGTGTCTAACAGGAGAACCTAGACTCACTTGAATGTCAAGTTTTTTGCAGATTCATAGCTATTACCTTGTTGACTTACAGGATATGCACTTTTTATTAAAAAAAACCCCAACAGAATATTTGTGAGGATTATTTGGCCCCATTATCCTCATTGCCATTTTTATATACTTTTTGAAAACCCTTTTGCCAAGCATTAGAACGAACAAGTAGAAGAGGTTGTGGTAAAAGTTGATATAAAATTTTGAATTGCACTGCTTGGATTATTGCCTTTACAGCATGCCTTCTCACATTGAAGTACATTAACAACTAATTTGGTTGCATAAAAGCATGAGTGTTAAATATAGGACCACTATGAGTTTGTAGGTGTTTTATGCTTTCCTATGTTAGATCATTTTGGTAGCCTGTAAACTATGAAATGAAGGTTTTTATAAGGAGTGTATAAAATTTGACAGACCAGCATTTTTCTGTCTTCATCTGTTTCACCTGACACTGAGGGCATCGACTTCCTTTGAGCATTTTGGTAGTAGTTTGGTTATGTCCATAATCTTATCTCATGTGACTGAAAACCTGAAGTTCTTCTAAGATTCTTGTACCTTTTTGGTTTGAGTAATTGAACGCTCATGTAAGAAGGTTATGGCAGAGCTTTTTTTGGATGAAAGTTAATCTAATGGCATTATATTATATTATATTATATTATATTATATTATATTATATTTCTGCTCAAGTCTTCATGTGGATGTATGCTTGTAACCTGGAGCATGACTTGTGGTTTGATCATCCTTTGATTATGCTCTTATTGTTGCTGGGCAGTCAGTGGAGAACTGCACAGTGTGGTGGTAACTTTCTGAGTTTATCATTTTTAGCTGTGTTACTTTTAACTGAAAGCTCATCCCAGTAGTTTGTGAAGCTTTGACTAGAATAGTTTGGCTGATTTTCATTAAAAGTTGTTCATTTAAATATTGTCCCATGGATTATTTAAAGAAAATTTTCACAGTAGGTAGTCTTAGGGAATAAATCTTGAAAGGATATATTGTGGTTACCATAGGATAAGCTGGTTTTCAGTTAAGCAGAAATGTGTTCCCTGTGTATAAAACACATACAAAATTTTATATCACTGCCAGAATCTTGAAATCCAGCTTTTTAGATTTATAAGAATATCTAATTATTTCCTGATAAAATTTTAAATAAAGCTAGCTGTATTTCTGTCCATGAACAGCTGTAAATCTTTAGCAACCCAAGCCTTTTCTCATTACAATCCGGCATCACTTCACATAAGTGATAGCTGTAGTGCATGGCTCAGTGGCAGGGAAAGCTCTTTAAGAATGAGTGGTACAGTTATTCACACAAAGACAGTATTTCAGCTCTACAGCTTGACTGCCAAGCACCACTTGAAAGAGCCATTCTGTTTAAGAGAGAAAACATGGGAAGTTTGAAATATTCATTTGGGATTTGGCTTGTATGATTAGAAATTGCAGGTTCAAAGAAGACCAGCCAGTTCCAGTGCACTAAAATGGAACTCATGAAGAAAGGTGAAGAGACCAGGTATTTTTAAAGCTGGCTGGTGTGGGAGAAAATTGTAGTATGGATAAAGCCTATGTACATTATAGAGAGGAAGAATAAAGGAATCTAGTGGATGAGAGATGGGTGAAATGTACAACAGCACTGTTTAATCTTTCCTTTACCTATTTAAAGATTAGTGTGTGAGAAGGGTGACACTTGGCCATGTACTTGACATACTGATTTTTTTAGGAGGAGGATGCTCATGCTTATTACACCGTGGGATTTGGGAAAAAAATCCCAAACCTACAGGTCGCCTTTGTTTTCTATTGATAAGGGCATTTTTGTCTTCTTGAGGCGTAAGGGAGGCTTTCACCTGGAATGCTGTTTGACAGGGAGCTCTACTTCATAGGAACATCTAGATTTCACAAGAAGCAACTTCAACCTTTGCTTTATGTGCCGTGTGCATTTATTTAGTCTCTCCAGTTGTTCCCTTAATTTTGTTTGTAAGTTGAGGAGTTATTTTTTCTTAGAAATAGAGGAAATTGTTTAAGTGTGTTACTTTCTTCAAAATTGTTTTATTTCCAGATGTTATAATAAAAAAATATCTCCTCCATTATTTTTAAGCGAATGGGTTGTTTCAGTTGTTTAAGTGAGGTAGCTCACTTAGGTACATAAGACCAGGAAGATGATGTCAGCTGAAAATGTAAATGTGCTTTTTTAATGCTTTGCCTCAGACAAGTAAGAAAGGGGAATCCCAGTGTATTTATACAATCTAGGCCTTGGTATATTTAGGGATTTTTCCCCTTTAAAATCTTACTGTGCGCCCATTTTCTCAATACCATGGATCAGACTCTGTTGTCATTGTTGAGCTCTTGGCCAAAACACAAAATATTCCTGGAAGATAAGCATAACTTTGAGAGTGGCTTGAGTCATGTTAATATCTATTGTGTTTTGAGAAAGTACTGGCAGTGTTGCAGTTTTAGGCAAAATGGGGGAGTATTTTTTGTTGCTGTGGTAACTGTAAACTGGATTATTTTAGTTTCACAAAGGAGCTTCGTAAGCCGCCCCTTATAAGAAGTTGAAACAGACCAACCAAATGAAGAACAGTACAATTTATTTGAATTCCACAGCTGTGTTTCACTGTTGCTGAAAAAAATAGCTTTTCTGGAATACATTGATATTTTAAATCTTCCTGTGTTCCAGCTTTGTGGAGGTTTATGTAGGTTTTAATCTATATGGAAAATAAGATGAAATGGAGGGAGGATAAAAATAGCTGGAACTGTAAAGTTCGTGAGCTAAATCAGTTTGCATGTTGTCTCAGCATCACTGCGGCAAGGAGTAGCATTAAACAACAGGTCTGAAGCGAATGCCATAAAAACATGATCTAAATTTGTCGTAACAGCTTTTCAGATGTCATTCCAATTCTTGCACTTAGTTGGTCATGTTAGGAGAGGAACCTCCTGTTTCTAAAACAGCAGCATGGTTCTGCAGTGCTTTCTTAGAATCATAGAAGCATTAGGTTGGAAAAGACCTTAGAGATCATCAGCTCCAGCCGTACCTGTCTACTGCTAAATCCTGTCCCCACACTCATCACCTGCCTGCCTTTTAAACACCTCCAGGGATGGTGACTCAACCACCTTCCTGGGCAGCCTGTGTCAGTGCTTGAGAACCCTTTCTTGTGAAGAAATTTTTTCTAATGTCCAATCTAAACTTCCCCTGGCACAGCTTGATACCATTCCCTCTTGTCCTAATACCTATCACTTGGGAGAAGAGACCAACACTACCTCTCTACAGCCTCCTCCAGGCTGAACAACCCTATTTTTTTCAGCTGCTCCTCATAAGACTTGTTCTCCAGCCCCTTCACCAGTTTCATTTCTGGACATGCTCCAGGACCTCAGTGTCTTCCTTACAGTGAGGGACCCAAAACTGGATGAAGCACTTAAGGTGTGGCCTCACCAGGGCAGAGTATAGGTGGAGAATCCCTTCCGTAGTCCTGCTGGCCACACTGTTTCTGATAAAAAATTCTTACTTACAAAGAATGAATATGTCCAGCGGAAGTCTTCTGCCTTGCTAGGCATCCTGCTGTATGGTTGTTACAGGCCTTTTCCGTAAAGCTTCCTGCACCTCTTAGTAGTGTGGTTCAAAAAAGGAGATGCTAATACCTCTTGGTATTAAAATTTGCTCTGAACAAGAGTGGAGAGCGTTTACTACGTGTATTTTTTCTCAGTCAGTATTTTTTTTTTCAGTCATAGTAATACTGGCAGTCTAATAACTACTTTCAGCCATTAAGCTGCTGATAGAAAAAGAAGAGTATTTGGGAGCAGATAGTAAAGCAAACCAAATATTTTAAGTTTGAGAAGAAGTAAAAAATGTGTATGGTGATATTTGCAAAACTACCAACTTGGATGCGAAACTACTTGAGGTTCTCCTGTTGATTGTCATCCAACTTGAAGCAAGTTATTGGGTTGTTTGTCTAAATGAAAAGTTTAAAATAGAAAATAGCTGCCAATTTAGATCGGGGAAATGTGTGCTAACTAAACAAAAGTAGGATACTTTCTAGTTGTATTGTTTGTTTGTTCTCACTTCTAGAGTGGTGAGTCCAGGATGATCTTTCATTTTCATTATACTACATGGCCAGACTTTGGAGTTCCTGAATCTCCAGCTTCATTCCTGAACTTCCTGTTTAAAGTCAGAGAGTCTGGTTCACTGAGTCCTGAGCACGGGCCTGCAGTAGTTCACTGCAGTGCGGGGATAGGACGTTCCGGCACGTTTTCATTAGTAGACACTTGTCTTGTTCTGGTAAGTGTTTGGTCATTTTCTCCTGACACTTGGCCTTCCTTCCCTATATGGGCTTTTCAGTCAGGAGGCTTCAGAAGCATTTAAGTGAATGACATGCCAGTAAAAACTTTTAAGATTATGTACTTTTATCTTTCCTTCACATATTTTGGTGGTTTAAAAACACAGCTCTTCAAATACATTTACAAATCCGTCTTGATTTATAATGCACATTTTGAAAGCTTCCTGGAAAGTAAATAGTAAGCATTCTTTTCCTTTTATATAAGATGTGCTTATAAAAGGCTGAGTGTGGGGTTTTTTCAATATGAGCTTAAAATTAGGCTTGTGAATATCTGTTGAGATGGCTGAATACATAAGTCCTTTTTTCTTTAAATGTGGACTATCTCGCAGGTCTGACAGACTCCTTAATGTTGCAGAAAATAGGTATCTGAGCTAGGATGAGAACTTGGGCACGTGCCTGGATCTCCTGCAGCGTGTGATGGGTTGGTTGTGGTACCACATGAATGAGTAGATTTAGGTTTTTTTCACGTACTCAGTAAACTACATTGTCTATATTTGCCCATGACTTAAAAACATAAAGATACTTTAAATATTATTTGTTGGATTTTAAAGTCCAAGCAGACTTTTTCTCTTTGTGCTTGGTAACAGTGGCAAGTATGGCACAGCGTTAGGTGAAACAGGTTTTCATTTAAATTATAGGACACTTGTCTTCAGCTTTGGTTGAGTCCTCTCAACTTTTTTTTCTTTTTTTTTTCCTCTGCATTTTGAAAAACATATATTTGTGTCAAAAAAACCACACCTACTTCAATACTAGTCAAACAAAACATTGCAAGAAGTGCAGATAGGTGGTTAAACACTCCATGAATGTAGTATGGGACAAATTTGTGCATTGCTTGGATTAAGGGTTCTGCTTTAAATAAGACAGTTTCTGCCACAGTCTTTCATTCAGGAGCAGTAGGAAATATTGTTTTACAGTTATGATTCTCATAATCATATTTCAGAGTACAAATACATGCCTGAATGAAATCAAGAACATTTAAAGGTCTTAATTTGAAGACTTGGTATTAGGGTACTGATTTATTTGGTTAATACATGATCATTGATTTGCTCATAATAAGCATTTGTCGCATGGTTTGCTCTATTCCTGTAAAAACAGTTGATAAATCATTTGAGAAGTTAATTTCTTATTTAATAAATAGAAACATAATGGGAAGAAATTAATTTTTAGATAGAATTCTATGACTAATTTTTATGTGTAATTATTTTTTATATGTTGTCTTGCTTTATCAATAGCAGTGATGCTTTTGATATAACTTTCTCTACAGATGGAAAAAAAAGACCCATTTTCTGTAGATATTAAGAAGGTATTACTGGATATGAGAAAATACCGAATGGGACTTATTCAGACTCCTGATCAACTAAGATTTTCATATATGGCTGTAATAGAAGGAGCAAAATTTATTATGGGGGATTCAACTATACAGGTAAATCTTTAGCTCCAGCTATTTAAACAGTAGCCTGCTGACAGTAGTTAAAAATGAGCTCTGAACTGTTTTAAAATGTGTGACTTTGTGGGTTCTGAATGATTTGCCTTTTTCGGTAGATGCCTGGAAGGTTTATTGGAGGATATCTGTTCAGCACCTTCTCTCAGCTGAACTTTTAATCCTATGTATTTGTCCTCTTTCAGATTGAATACAGAAGTAGCTTAGCTGTACAAATGTGGAGATTTTTCTTTTTTTTTTTTTTAAATGAAAAAGGTTAATTTACTATCTTCAATACTAAAAAGCAAAAGTTAATGCCCAGTATCACGTTGAAAGAATAGAAAGTATCTTTTTAGGATTTTTGGATCTTTGCTATATTTTTTAAAAACAGTAAAATTGCCTGATGCTAGTGCTCATCACTATTAGAAAAATTGCCCTTTTTTTTCTTTCCTAGCTTTTAAAATCTGTGTTACAGTTAGTAGAATCTAGCAAATATAATTAGTTTTGGGGCAAACAGATTGCCAAATCTCACTGTTTTATCAGTGTGGCTTGCAGGTATAATATGAGCTACAGCTATTCTAGATGGCTGAGAGGGGAAGCTACAATACAGACTTAGTGCTGCTTTCATATGCTCAGGCCTTTTTATTAATTTTTAAAAATCATGAATGAAGCAGATAAGGTAAAACACATTTCCTTTCTTCTGTGGTTCAGGTAGTTGTCATGGTCTTCTCTTTTGACAATCTACTCGCCAGATTCAGGTGTTTTATTTCTTTGTACTAAGGGAATGTCTAATGCAGTATGTGTCTCATTTGTTCTTGTTGTCGTTGTTCAAATGATCTTTCTTAAACCAGTGTTTTCTGCAGTGCAGGCAGTTGTCCTGTTGCTTTTTCTCTTTAGGCCTCAGGGTCATGTGAGGAAGTCATTTTGCTGTCCTTAATAGGAGTATTTCTTCTTTCAAGGTGAGACAGATCATCCCCCTGTATGGAACAGTTGCACTGTCTAGAGTGTGAGAGGTGTTCATGTAGCGATAGGGAGGGCATTAAGTAATTGAACGCTTCTTTAATACAGCATTACCCAAATGTTGATCATTGACTTCTCCATGGATTTTGGAAGTCAGTAAACCGTGCAGACAAACAGAAGGTATGCATGAACATTCACTTGCATACAGCTGGCAGCTGCAACACTGCAATAGGGGTTGAGGAGTCTTTTCCCCTTGTTTAGCACCAACAGGATTTCCACTTGCGACTGGAAAGAAGGATCGTTTACTTGCCTGTGTTGCCCTGAAGCCCTGTGGAGGCATGTGGTTTGTGGGCTCCATGGCGCTGTAGCTGAAACAGTTTTTCTTCCCAGTTATACTGTGACGCTGCACTGTATAAAATGTGTGAGGTGGAACAAGGTTGAAGTTTTCATTTCTATAAAATTCCCTCATAATAAAGATAAGTTCATATTGCTTCAGCAGCATAGTAGTATAACTTACCTTCTTTCAGAAGAAGAATCTGTTGGAATTAAAGGTCTTTGGAAAACACATTTGTGCCTTTAAAAGGACATAAAGTTGAATTCCTTAGATCTGTAGAGGCGTTTTGCAGGCACAGAACAAGAACATTTATAATTTTGTACAGAAACTTGTGAATCCAAAATGTGTATCTGACATTCACCTGATTCTGTCAGCTGAACATCTTAATATGCCTTTTCATTGTGTCCATTCACTCCAAAAAGCAATATGGGCCTTAAGTCTTAGCTCCTCTACACAGGCATTTTGGTTATAATTTTAAGGACAATTTTATTTCCTTAAATTGAAGTTAATCACTTCTTTGTTTCTTTCCAGACACAATGTCACAAGTTCAGTGTACTGTTATAAAATGGCAAAGGTACTTCAGCAACACAATCCTCCTTGGTTGTCAGCTCCGGATTGTGCTTTATTTTACCAGTCTTGCCATTCATATAGTCTTGTCATAGATATTTAAACTTAAAACTACCAGCTGTTTGAGTTATTGTTGTTACGTGTTTAAAATAGAATCCTTGGTAGGAGATACCTTCTGTTTGACAAGAGTGGTAAGATCATCTCTGATTTCAGTTCTTCCTTTATCACATCCAGATTGTGTCAGTATTTATCTTAGCCAGCACATCTCTTAGGCACATACCCACATCATCCAGAAGGCCTTTTTCTCTGACAGTAAGATGGAGCTGCCAAGAAGATTTCCATTTGTTAGTGGCTGTTGCTTTTTGGTGTTTGGGGTTTGGTTTTTTTTTGTTTAAAAAAAACTCTCTGAGAGTGAAGGCTTCTGTACATGAAGACTCCCTTTCTAATTTTCAGATCTATACTGGAAGATCCTCTGCAGTGGTGTGGGATTACTGTTAAAGCTCATTCTGCCAGCAGCTCATTTATAAATAGCTGTGTTTTCTTGACATCACTCTTTTGAGTTTGATGTTTAGTTTAGACCAGCAGTCTTGAATTCATTCAATGGATGAGAATCTAACAGTCATTTTTTGAAGAGTCTATTTTCAGTTCATCTTTCTGATCATAGACATCTAAAAGTAACTGATTTTTTTATCCTCCAAGGTATTCTATATTGTCAGAGGCTGGCTAATCTGTGTGAGGAAAAAAACATTGTTCTTTAAGTCTTTTCCTTTCTGTTTTGTTTGGTTTGGTTTGGTTTTTTCCCCCCTGCATGAAATTCTGGTGCAAGAAATCCTTCAGATTGTTCATCATTAGGACAGTTACCCATTTGGACAGAGGTCTGGCAAACCATTTTAAGCAGTTCTTGCACACAAGGTCATACTCTGCTTTGGGGACACGAAAGGTAACAGCACAGTGTAAACATGTGGAGAGTAGAGGGAGATGGAAAGGGCTGGACAGAGAAGGACTGTACAAGACAAGTTGTTTCCTCATTGCGGAGGTTAGTGGCCTTGTACCTTCACAGTGGCATCATAATTTGGGGAATGTTTGAAATATGTTTTCCCTGTTTCCAGAAACGGTGGAAGGAGCTCTCTAAGGAGGACCAAGCACCAAGTTCTGAGCAGTCTCCTCCACGCTCAACCAAAATATCCACAGAGAAATACAATGGGAACAGCATAGGCCTGGAGAGCAAAGATCAAATGGAGAAAATAAATACTGATCTGTCTACTAAAGTTCAAGATATCACAGATGGAAACATTGAAAGGTAAACAAAACAAGGAAACCTAAGTGAAATGAGGAACCTATTTTTAGAAAAAAAGATACTCTCTTGAGAAGCTGAATTATTATATGCTTTTCTTATGATATGAAACCTTTAATGTCTTTATTCAGTAGAGGGAAAGGATAGATGGTGTTTGACAGTTTGATTTAGTTTTTTAAAACTGAGTCCTTAAAATGCCTCAAATAATTCAATACTTATTTTTAAATACAATCATAGAATCATTAGGTTGTAAGAGACCTTAGAGATCATCAACTCCAGCTGTACCTATCTACTACTAAACCATGTCCCCAGGCACCTCACCTACCCACCTTTTAAACATCTCCAGGGGTGGTGACTCAACCCACCTCCCTGGGCAGCCCTGCCAGTGCTTGAGAACTCTTTCTGTGCAGGAATTTTTCCTAATGTCTAATCTAAACTTAAGCTGATGCAGCTCAAGGCCATTAAATGGTAGCTTCTGCTTAGCTGAATGCTAACTTCTGCTTGGAAAAATACATACTTCAAAAGTGCAAAATTTGATACATGCTTCAAAAGCACCTAGAACCATTAAGGTTCGAAAAGATCTCCAAGATCATCAAGTCTGACTGTCAGCATAAAGCCAAACCTACTGCTTTCTGTAAGATTATTAAATTGTGCAGTTGAAGTTGCATGTTAGCCCCTACCCATGTTAAATCTACCACTCTGAATAGATTTCTGTAGTTTAGCAGTGGCACGTGAATCTGTCCTTCAAGTTTCTTTGCCTCATGAGTAGTAATGCCTCAGCCATGGACTGCTGTGCTGAGAATCGTAGAAGCAGAGTAGATTGAGTTGGAAGGGACCTTAAAGATCATCTACTTCCAACACCTGCCAGGGGCAGGGACACCTCCCACCTGACCAGGCTGCCCAAGGCCTCATCCATCCTGGCCTTGAACACCTCCCGGGATGGGGCATCCACAGCTTCCCTGGGCAACCTGTGCCAGTGCCTCACCACCCTCACAGTGAAGAAATTTCTCCTTATGTCTAGTCTAAATCTGCCCCTCTCCAGTTTATACCCATTGCCCCAAAACCTATCACTTCATGCCTTTGTAAAAAGTTTCTCTCCAGCTTTCTTGACCACCTGGATTGCTGTACGTTGAGGCCCTGTGTCTGTGGGGCCTGCCCACGGGAGGGTAGCATGTGGATCCATAGCCAGAGGCAGGGAAACTGGACTGGGTTGTGTCGAGCTCTGCGGTGCCCAGGAGGAGGCAGTGTCTGCCCCAGGTACTGCGCTCTGAGAGGAGAGGCAGCAATGCAGTGCAGATAGACTGGAATTCTGAAATAACAGATCACTTAGAGTGCTCTGGGGCGTTTCTTTCTGTGTCTTCATGTGTTTTGAGAGAGAATGACAGCAGTTCTATAGGTGTGAGGAGGAGCCTCTCACAAGCAGGATGGGGCATGGGCATGAGTGTGCTGCTTGTATGCTAGAACTTGAACAATGAAAGTGGTTTCTTGTGTCAAAGTTACACTTTGTTAGAGATTCTGAGGATACCTTTGGAGACAAGAATTACAAGGTAACCCTGATAATGTAAGAGCACAGAACTTATTATTTTAGCCTGTGTCCTTGATCAAGACTTGGTTTACAGCCTAAGATGAACACTGTTAAATCAGCATGGAAGCATGAGTAGGTTAGGATCAATGTATTAGTGAGGCTTGTGTGACGCTGCAGTGGAGGCACACACTTAAATGCTGTGAATGTTTGCCTGTAGTGCCTGACACTGCATATAAAGGCAGCCTCCAGGCAAAAAAAACTCAGCCACAGAATTGGTCACTGATGGTGCTGAAAGACAAATCTCAGGTCATTAAGCTAATTCTGTTCCATATTGAACACGTAGGTCAAGCACCACTTTACATCTTTGTCATTTACATACTTCATGGGGCGTTGATGGCCTGTAGCTGTTCATATCAAGGATGTTAAAACAGAATAAAGATTGTTTGGTTTAGATTTTATATACTGCTGCTATACACTACTGGTGGGTTGGTTTACTATTGGGAAGATGCTTAATATCTTAATAACCTTGTTTCCTGTTCTGCAGTTTAAGATTTATGTTTTGGTTTTTTTTCTTAAGTACTGTCCGAAAACGACTGCGAGAGGATAGAAAAGCTAACACAGCACAGAAGTTGCACCAGATGAAGCAGAAACTAAATGAGACTGAAAGAAGAAGAAAAAGGTGGTTATATTGGAAACCTATTCTCACTAAGATTGGGTTTGGTACACTGATTTTAGTTGGTGCTTATTCTTGCTGGAAAATGTATTAATTTTTTTCAAGAACATTCCTTGTAAGTAAACAGTAAAACCTGTCTGCTTCAGCAGCTGATTTTGCTGCAAGTTAATGACTAGGGGTGTGACTTTATGCAGTAAAATCCTTACATCTGGAATGGGTACAGACTGTTACCCACTGTAGAGAAGTGATGTAAACTTGATCCCGTGTCAACATCTCAGGACTTTTCACTGCAGGTACTTTCAAAAATTAACTGCTGCCCCTCAACAGAGTTGATGGTTTGGGGTTTTTTTGTTTATTTGAGCAGGTACAAACTTGCTGCAGCTGTTTATACACTTTTTAAGATGGTGTTCTACTGGATCTTAAGCAAACCCTGAATGCCAGAGGTTTAAGCTGCTGAAGGCTGTCTGGGTTTAAATTTACATGCCTGACATAAGCAATAAACAGTGTTGTATCATTTATGTTATTAATGCAAAGAAGTTATCCTTAAATGTGTGTAACATGTAATGTAATAGTGACATGAACATAAACATTTTATATTCTTATGACCTAGGATAAATATATTTTATAATTGCATATTTAATCTTTTTGTAGTTCACTGTACTTTTAAAAGCTCAGTTTGTACAAATTTCTGACCAAAAAGAATTTGATTTTGAAAATATATGTAATTATAATTTGTGCATGAAAATAATAGTGCAACCATTCCCCATATTTTGACTCTCGAATTTACGATATGAGCAGCTAGGGGTCTGATGGAGCACTTACCAATTTCTACTCTGTTAATTTGCCTTCTTTATTTATTTTTTTTTGTAGCTTTTATTATTTAAATAAGGTTTGGAATTTTTTTTAAGGCTTTTGAGAGCTTGGCCCCCACCAAGAAGCAGACTGAGTTGATTAATGTATTCAGACTTCAGCTACTGTTTGAAGGCCAACATTGTTAAAAGTTCTGACATTCCATTAAATGTGAAACATAATGTTTTCTGTGTCTATAGATTTTAATTGCTAGAAAGAATAAAATTTATTCATCAGTAATAGGTGTAGAAAGCACATTGAAGGAAATTGTAGTTGAATTTTCAAAGGTGGTTTTAATACAAAACAGATGTTGATATTCTCCCATACCTGGTGTGTGGAGGTGTACGAGTGCCCCTTCTGTAACTTCACAAAGTCTAGGATTGCTATTTGGGTTCCCTGGTGCTGTGTTTAGAGGCTTAAAACACTTAATGACTAACATTTTGGGAATACCTTAGGTACAGCCAATTTCAAATTAGTGAGCACTGCCTTTCCATTAGTTGGACGATAACACTTTATGAATAGGGATTCAACTGGAGAAGAGGGGGCTGAGAGGAGACCTCATTGCTCTCTGCAACTACCTGAAAGGAGGTTGTAGAGAGGAGGGAGCTGGCCTCTTCTCCCAAATGACAGGGGACAGGACAAGAGGGAATGGCCGCAAGCTCTGCCAGGGGAGATTTAGGCTAGACATTAGGAGGAAGTTTTTCACACAAAGGGGCATTGGGCATTGGAACAGGCTGCCCAGGGAGGTGGTTGAGTCACCTTCCCTGGAGGTGTTTAAGGCATGGGTGGATGGGGTCCTGAGGGACATGGTTTAGTGTTTGATAGGAATGGTTGGACTTGATGATCAGGTGGGTGTCTTCCAACCTGGTTATTCTATGATTCAACACAAATATACATTGTCTTTTACATTCTCACTGAGTACAGAGATTGTGTGTGGCTGCTGCAGCTCACTGTCATCCAAGCTGAGGCCTAATAATATGTAGTACTGGACTGCACTTTGAAACTTGGATTTTATTTATTCAAGCATTGCCTTGTTGGGGTGACTTCAGAGAAGTCGTGTTTCCTCTCTCCATTTTTCTAGCTGGATTGTCTTTTGTTGGATATGGAGGTTTTGGGGGTTTCTTTTCTCTCCTCTCCCCCAGTCCTTTTGTAAAGCACTGTTTGGATTTACTGCTGAAAGAGCTTAGCAATTGCTTTGCTCCTTATCCAAAGGACGACTTAACTTGAAAGGTTTCCAGTACGTTCAGGCTTAGTAGCAGCACACTAGGCCTGCAGTCCAAACAGCCTGATACTGGCTGTGCAGAGCTAAGTTGAGTTTACTCTTTGAAATTCTCATTTCACAACAGCCAGTACTATTTTGGACTGCGCTGTTTATACAGCAAACAGACGCTTAAGGGTCCAGATAAGGAAAAGGAACGTAGTTTCTTAGAATACAGAGTTCTGAATTTGGACAATTGTATGTCAGTAGATCAAGACAATTTGTCCTCTGGCATTGACCAACTATGCAGCCCCAATAGCAGAATGACTTAGTGAGGGCTGTGACAGCTTATGTATTTTAAGGCATTTCGTAATTTTTATGTCTACAGTAACACTTCTAGCCAACAAGAGGCTTGGCAAAAGATTTTTTTTTCCTTTAGTTTGGGAGTGCGGGTTTTTCCATATCAGTTCTAGCTAGTAGTAGGTGTCAGCATATGTGCCTTATAAAAGATACTTTGGTTATGGGACTGTAATTGCTTTTATAACAGAAATAGTCCAGATTTTATTCTAAGTAATTAAAAGCAGCAAAGGAAAAAAGTACAGGCAAAACCTTCACCGAAATCGTAGTCTTGAATCGCCTGTCCATTTGCATGGGAAAGATTTGCTGGGCCACTGGTAGTGGATAGACGCCAAGCTCTGACTGGGGCTTGTCAAATTGTCACTTAATTCTTTCCTGATTTTTGTCTTCTCTTCTGGCTTTTTTGTCCCCTCTGCTCAGAGCAGGCATTCCCTTTTCTGGGTGGGAACAGCAGGAGGAGATTGTCTTGCATCACCTCGCACTCGATGCAATAAAGCAGGACATGCAGCTTCAACAGTTGATCTTTAAACATTCTGCTTGGTTCCATGATTGTATCTGTCTTGAGAGTCCAAGATTTAACAGTGTAAGGACCACAAATCAATTCAAGTCTTGGACAAAGCTATTTTGTACAGTGAGTTGTCTGTGAGAGTTTGGGTGTAGGAAGGAAAATCCCTTAAGTTAGATCCCTTAGTACATTCCAGGAGATAATTTGGGTAAAGTTCTTCTTTCTGGTCCATCAGTAATCCTTAAAAACCAAAACATGGGGGAGGCTTGTTCTCATTACTGCAAACCGAGCCCTTGTGGTACTTTGTTATTCTTTAGGATTTCGACTTGCAGCAGTTTTGCACAACTTGGATGTTAAATAGGAACAAATCGGGGCCAAAATGAGGAACTGTGGGTGCTAGTGACCTCTCTGTTTAGAGAATGCTTAAGGAAAGAGTAAAACTGAAGGACGTGCCTTCTGAGCCCTCTCTTGCCTCCCTCCACCCCAGTTTCTGTGGGGCTGCTGGCTGGTCCCGTGCTGCTTCTGAAATGCTGTTGCGCTTGATTTGAAGTGTTACTGGGTTGGGTCTCTGTTCTAGAAATACATCGGTCAAAATATCTGATGTGTAGTGGGCTTCCTTGAATCCAATGAAACAGTGTTTGGCTCTTGGAGGTACAAATCGTGCATGTTTTCATTTAAAAAAACCCAAACACTAGCAAACATTTGGGCCTCTGTTACAAGGGTTTGCACATTCAGAACTGGTCCTTTAGATTTTCTGTTTATGTTCTTGGTGTGGAGACAGCCTGCTCAGAGTAATGGTGTATCTGTGTTTTTACTGGAATGTATCAAGTTAAAATAAGTGAATTCAGCAAGAAATACTGATTTGAAAGACAAACTACCAATCTGTTCTATGGAAGTAAGATGTTGCAAGTGAAACTTGGCTCACTTTGTTAAGCCTTGAGTGAAATGGTTTACTGACATCAGTTTCTGCCCTACTCAAAAGGGAAAGGGAGCAAATACATGTGCTTGTACATGCGAGTGAGTCGTGCAGGCAATTAAATGCCTGTCTGGCGTTAAGCTTAATGAATGTTAACCAAATTGTTTAGTTTGTTGCTTGGTGTTGTAGTTAAACCTGAGGTACTTGAGGACTGCAAAAGGAACTAATTTAACGATGACGAAAGAGGCGGCCTCCTGCCTGGCTGAGTGGCCTAGGGCAGAGGGCAGAACTTGCACAGTTGACGTGACACAGTCTTCCTGGGTATTTTTGTTTGCCCCCAGGGGTTTAGGCCAGTCTTTCATTTTTATGTATGAAAAAATAAATGTGTTCAAAAGTGCATCTCTGTCTGAGTCGTTATTTAAGTTGGAAGAATAAATGCTCAGAAGGATTTTTTTAACGTGTCTTAACTGATCAAAGGAAGCCACTTTATGAACCAGAACAGGGTTTGCAGAACTCAAAAGCATTTTACTTGTAGTAGCCTGGATATTTGGCGCTGTGAGTACCAAGGTCTTTTTCGGTGTTCTTCAGAGCAGACCCTCACCTTCCCTAGGAACAGGATGTCCCATGTTGGGATGTCTTCCTCGCTACAAGAAACCTTTCCCTAGGAACGCTTATTTCCACGCTGCTGGGCCAGGGTCAGCATCCAAAGCCCTGCAAGGTGGTGTTGGTGCCAGGAGGTGGTGTCGGTGCCGGGAGGTGCAGCTGCCCCACTGGGGCTTGGGGAGCTCTGCCTGGACATGAGTCAGGGCTTTGCTGAGCTAAGCCCCGCGCCCAAAGCTCTCCAGTGAGTACGTGCCTTGCACTGAAATGTGGAAATAACTCCTGGGAAAGCTTCCCAAGGGTGCTTTGTCGCAGGTGAACAGTAGGTGGTAGTTGCTACAAGGAATGCATGGGAGGCTGTTTATAACAAGTTGCAAACCTGCTGTCTGTTCTGATTTCTTGTTTCTGTGCTGTGTACTGAATCGGTGACTCTCTTCTGCATTGTGTGTCGCAGGCCGAGACTGACCGACACCTAAGCCCTCGAGACTTGTGAATATTCCGCAGCTATAAACTGCTAATTATTGACATGCAAAGTGAGATATGAACCCCTCTTCGGGAACAAAGAGTGAGGTCTGTTAAGTACCGAGAAGACCTCAGTTATCTGTTTACAGCGTAAACCGCACCGAGGGGATGAAGACCACCAGCAGCGTTGCTACTTTGCAAAACAAAACCATTTGCCGTCTTGTGTTTTTATAATGCCTGTATTAATGTAGAAAAGATGTAAAAGAAATAAATTAGAAATATTTTGTTTTGTACTGCCATTCTTATTGTATTTTTATACTTTTTGGCAGCATTAAATATTTTTTTAAATGGACAACGTACTGTTGTGTGCGCATTGTGTTAGGGAGAAACTGTTGTAAGAGTTTATTTTGTGGAAAAAGAAATGTTTTGCCTTAAGGTTTCCTGATTTCCTGGTGTTACTGGAAAATGGGCAAAAAATGATTGCCATGTGCTTGATGCAAATATTATCATTAATGCTGAGTATTGTAGTTTGAGCTAAGAGGGACTCCTGCCTGTTTCTTTTGTAAAGCACCACCAGGAATGTTATTTTATTGATCTGAGCAGCTGGTTTGGTTCATCCTCACGTTTCCTACACAGAATGTTGAGAGTCACTGTGTGAGGGGCGGGGATTTCATGGTCGATGCTTGAAAGGGAGGGGAATGGGGAAATGTACTGTCTCGCTGCCGATGGCCATAAATAATGAATGGTGAAGGCCAGGTGTGACATGCGGAAATGGCGTCTGTAATTAAATGGGTTTCAGACTGTGCCATCCCAGTGTGATATTTTCATTCCCATCTCCTCGCTCCAGTCAGCATTCTGCCAAGACAGAACACTGCTTACAGGAGCCCCATTGGGCTCGGCAGGGTCTCCAGCCCTGTACTTCCCGAACAGAGCGGATCTCAGTTTGCGCTTGGGAATGTTCACATAAACCTTAATCCACCAAAGAGCCTCCCTTTGCTAGGACCAACCGGCATCACTGGTCAGGGTGGGGGTCACACCTGATTTGTACTTTGTGTATTTTTTTGTATCAGGTTTTTGTACAAACTGTAGTTGCTGAAAGTAAAAGCATCAAGGAGGGGAGAAACCTGGGCCCACAACAGTGAACTTTGCTAAAACAAGCAGCAGCCTGAAATCTGAGCAGGACTTGGCGTTGAGGCTCAGTGATTGAAACAAGTGTGTTCAGAGTCGTGTTTAACTTAACACCATCGCTGTAGCTAAACATGTGCTTTACACCATGTTGAAGCAGTCTGGATATTGCCATTTGTTCAGATGACAAGTGCTGTTCCCAGCCTGTGCCGGAGGAGAAAACATCACCCAGTGATTCAGTTTCCTTTTTCCAGTGAGTGCAGCTGCGAGAGACGGAGCGTGTTTGTAATGGGAGATCAAGCTCTGCCCAAACCCACTGCAATAAACCCTGTTATTGAAAGCAGGAAGGGAGCCTGTTGGTACCACCTGCAGCATTGGATACGGCTTTCAGCCATTTCTGCCTTTTACCTTCCCCTAAAATTCATGCCTTTGTTATTTGTGTCGTCTGATCCCAGTGTAAGCACAAAATACACGACTAGCAGGGACAAACCCTGCTTCTGCCCTGCTCCTGCCGCAGGTCTGTGTTGCCCTGGGGGCTGCGTGAGGCCGAGCACCCTTCAGACCAGCTCTTGGAACAAAAACGCCCCTTTCCTTGCTCTCCTTCTTTTAAACGGCTGCTGAACCAAACGTGGTGACGGGCACAGGGCGTAATGAGAGGGCTTCCCAGCACAGCTTTGTCAGAGCAACAGGTTTTACCTAGGACTGCCCTGTGACAGCAGAAGCCATAGAACTGTAGAATGACCAGAGTTGGAAGGGACCCAAAAGGATCGAGTCCAGCTCCTATCCCTGCATTGGACAACCTCAATGTTCGCGCCCCCTGTCTAAGGGCATTGTCCAAGTGGGTGTTTAATAGCATTAGGCTTGGCACCATCACTGCTTCCCTGGGGAGCCTGTTCCAGGGCTTTGCCGCCCTCTGGCTGAACAACTTTTTCAAGGTCTTTTGGTGGTTGAAAGCACCAGTCCAACCAGCAAAGGTAATGCTGCCATACATGCCAATTCCTGGCTTGAGGACTCTATAATTTAACTTGCTTTTCCAAGGATCTGTGCACTCCTCTCGGAGACACTACAGTGTAACGCAGGAATGGGGCAACCCCAGGAGCTGCAGAGGCTGATGAAAGTCTGAGCACAGGGTTCACTGTAGCTTTAGAGAGCGTGGTGAATCTTGGTAGAGCTCCAAGTGATAAAATCGTAAGAACTTTAAACCTTTTAACTGCTTCCAAATATGAGATTTCATGCCTCATACTTCTTGTAAATATCTGCTAGGAGGCTGCTAGTAGACACTGCTCATGACTCACGAGGACGTGTGTCAGGGCAGCCTGAATGTTTTTGCCTCAAACATTTTGTCACAGCGAGAAGCCACACGGCTTCCCTGGGGTCGGCTCTTTCCTGTCCGCACCGCCCCCCCCCCCCCCAACCCCCTCCGGGCGGCTCTCTCTGGGGGCCGAAAGGAAGGGGAAGTGCAGGGGCGGGTTAGTCGCCACGCGGCCGGCGCTGGGGGCGGTCGCCATGCGGCCGCGGGGAACGGTCACCTTGTGGCCGTGCAGAGGGGACCTACAGCCACCGTGCTGGGCAGGAGCCATGAGTGGACAGCCTCCGCTGCGCCTGCACTGAAATACAGATCTGCACTGGAGCAGCTCAAACCACGCGACCAGACCACGTGGTGATATCGTTTCTATCTCTCTCTTTCTGTCCTTTCTCCCTACCTCCCCTCTCCCCATGACCTCCTGGCGTGTGTGTCTGTTTGGATCGTAGGGGTTTTAAGCCGCTGAGGGTTTATTCCTGTAACTCCGGGCGGCTGCGTACCTCGGCTTGTTTTTGTGCCTCCTGCAATAAATATTATTTTCTATTCACCCTGGGAGATGTTCTTAAGTCTCCGGATCGCTCAGCAGACAAAACGGACACCACGTGTCCTCTCTCCCCTTTGGGTTGAGACAACGTGAATGTCAGTTGGTCCAAGGGATAAGAGCTGACAAGACCAACAAATCTTAGTGTTTTCCACTGCCTGCCTTTCTCACAAATTCATTGCGCAATTTGGATGAAAAGGTTAAGAATCTCTAGAAGAATATCTTGAGGGGAAAGGAGTGGGGAAGCCACCCTGCTACTGCTCAGTAACTACATGATGGCACTTTTAGATTAGAACATGTTCTAGAGATGCTCTGTTCTCTTGGGGGCCTTACCCGATCCCTTCACATATGCTGTATCCGCGAGTCAGCACGTACACAGATCCTCTTCAGCTCTGTAACTACCAGGGAAGAGCACGTGGTCAGGCAGCGTCGCCTCCAAAACTGTGACTTCTTTCTCGGTTCCTGTGCTCTCCACAGCAGCTTCTTGGTGCAGGGTCTGACCACCCACCTGCCCTTCCCTCGACTGCACAAACTATAAGGGATGAGCAGCGTATCTGTAGCTAGAAACACTCAGAGCATTAAATCATCTCGGTTGTTTGCGGTCTTCATTGCATTCTTTCATGGACAAACAGTTGAAAGAATTGAATTTTAAGGTTTTTTAAAGAATCCTGTTTAAAGAGAAAGTCTGAGATGCATATAATGTGTGGGTTAGTAAAAATTACTGTCTGAGGTATCTGAGAATATTTTCATGAGAAATTGCCTCTTCATCTGTAATCAGGACAAGAAGGAAAATTCCAAATGCTTCTGTGCTGTAGTCGGGTCGTCAAACACTTGCTGTTACTCCAGCATCCTTTGGTTTTCCTCCTCTAGTTTTCCACCACCTCTCCTTGTCCCAAGCCATACTAATTCTGATTGAAATTTCAGCTACCATCACAGCTGCTTTGGTTTTGATGAATATGGTTTTGCAGTTAAATTCCTTCTGAGCAGTAGTTCCTGAAATGCCACTGCATGTACCTCAGACTGCGTCCTGATTAGTACAACCCATTAATAAAAGTTTTTTCCCGACTGACTTTCTGTGGATGCCCAAGCACCACAGCTTGTTGCCCGAAGGTTTTACCTTTCAGATTTTACACAAGTCAATTTCAGTTTTTCAAGGTTTTTTTAGTCCCTTCTGTATTTTATAGGTCTGCACAATGTATTCTGGATCTTCAGCAAAGCTGCACACCCCGGTCAAACAGCTGCAGCAGGCCCTGTCTGGGCTTGCTGTTTATGTATTTAAGTAATTTAAACCCCAAGGCTTTGTACAAATTAACTCTTTCCAATGCACACACTGACTCCACAAAGTGTCTGTGGTGCTGAGCGTCACCCAGCACAGCATGTTGCAGATGGCAGAGGTATTTACTGAGTTTCAAGTTCACAGATGTTACAATAACAAAGTTTATGATGAAACCTAAACGAAGCAGTTCATATGACCCCAAAGGAACTAAGCACTTACACAGAACCAGCTAAATAAAGCTTATGCAATCACCTGATTTAAAAAAACAAAACCAAACCCACACAACCTCCCTCATCTAAGAAACTTAAAAAGCCAAGCCTATTGACAATCCCTTTTTACCCCCACACCAACAGCTGGCAAAGCCTCAGGAAGCACCTCAGGTGCCTACATTACTGTTTCAGAACATTTGCCCTCTGTATAAGCCCCACGCAGGCTGTGGCTCTGAGACAGGTACTGCTCAGTACCTTGCAAGATGCTGTTAATAAAAGACACCTGCAGGGCTGCTCCCTTACAGTCATTACAGCTGTAATTACCTGAGCACTGCACAAATACAGGAACACGCCTGTACTCATCTAGCAGGACTGACGTGGATGTAATGCACGGGTAGGCATTCTTTCCCTTCTTTCTGAACAACAGGTTTTATCTCAGGGAAGCGTCAAAGAGGTACAGGTGATTTAAAAAGCCATCTCTCTCCATCACACTGGGTTGCTCAGTGATTTCAACAGAACTCCATAAATTTTTTGCCCCCTTTCAACACCACCATACTAAACAGAAGGCATCATCAGTTCCAAATCTGCTTAATCACGTCCATCCACTCTTCTGTTTACATTCTACAATGAGTACACTTAAACTGCGAGACTGTTCTTTCTTCTGTGATCAGTTATGGGCCCCTCACCACAAGAAGGATGTTGAGGCCCTGGAGCGAGTCCAGAGAAGAGCAACAAAGCTGGTGAAGGGGCTGGAGAACAGGCCTTATGAGGAGCTGGGGTTGTTTAGCCTGGAGAAGAGGAGGCTGAGGGGAGACCTCATTGCTCTCTACAACTACCTGAAAGGTTGTGGAGAGGCTGCTGGCCTCTTCTCCCAAGTGACAGGGGACAGGACAAGAGGAAATGGCCTCAAGCTCCGTTAGGGGAGGTTCAGGCTTAACATTAGGAAAAAAAATTACACAGAAAGGGTCACTGGGCACTGGAACAGGCTGCCCAGGCAGGGGCTTGAGTCACCTTCCCTGGAGGTGTTTAAGGGACAGGTGGATGAGGTGCTGAGGGGCATGGTTTAGTGTTTGATAGGAATGATTGGCTTCGATGATCTCGTGGGTCTTTTCCAACTTGGTGATTCTATGATTCTGCAGTGATTCTATGATTCTTGACTTTTTCTCTAACATGTCAGCAAAGCCCTGCCTCAAACCAAACATGCTCAGTTAGGCCATGCAGAGGCATCAGTGTATGGAAAGGGGAACTCGGCATCTCCTACAGCTTAACTTCAAGGTCAGCTGTGGATTTTACTTGTAACTGATACCTGAAAGCTGGCAGGGTGGCTGAAGCCCAAACGACGACCACAATCAGCTTCAACGTCTGACCTCTCATGGAAAAGGAGGGTTTTATCTTCATAAGAAAATATATACCTGCACATCAGTTTCAAGTTCCCCACTACATTAAGAAGGTGCACCACAACTTTTTCCAGAGCAATAATGCTTAACTGAATAATTTTAAAAAATATTTTATTAGAAAAAAATTCAACCAACATTATTCAATAAACAACTGTACAAATGTATTTCTTTGGTCAATTTATGAAAGTTACCTTAATTCCTTTAGCTACACACATCTGGGAAAGGGTTTCTTCTTAAATAAAGAATTTCTGCAGACAACAAAGGAAGCTACTGTTGCTTGGCAATTACTGTGTAATCACCTTCTTGTGGGACATTTGAGACCGCACATGTGACTTACAGAAGAATCCAAAGCTGATCAGAAGAGCGCAGGTGGAAGACCATTGCCAAAAAGTAAGCGCCAAGAACTTGGTATTTTCCACTGGGAAGAAGTATCTGTGGAATTATTGCTCTACAACAAAACCAGAATAATTCACTAAGTTTTAAGGAGTAAAAATGTGATTTTATCTCTGGCACATGGATTAAAAGAAGGGACAGCATTTCAAGCGTCAATATCACTGCAGGTTGCTCTAGAGACCGGTACTGGAAGATTGAACTCCATCAAACCTCTATGCAATTTCCCTCCACACTTGTCAAAAGAACTGGTGCTGAGGTTTGGGTTTTCAGGTGGGGAAATGCCCACTGAAATTTTACATCAAGCTTCATCTTTAATTTGGCACGTCTTTGATCACCAAGGGCCAAAATGAACCAAACTAATACCTTTTCAACTAGTCTAAAATTCAGCACAGTAACACTCTTACTGTTCTGTATTGAAGAAAAATTAAAATAATGGATATAAAATACAAAAGCAAGAACACTAGATTGAACAGCACTTACTTCACTTTTAATTAGCTGGAGCCATTCATTAAGGTAGTTAACAAGTGTAAATGCATCAGGGATGTTGTCCCCTTCTGAGCAGAATTTCAGAAGAACTGCCATTTGGATTCCTCTTGAGCAGCTGCAACAGAAATAAGCAGGCATTTGTATTTCCTTTCTAAATTCAGAACAATTCTATTTACGTATTAAGAGCAAAAACAACCTGCATATGGCTTGTTAAAACAAACAAACAAACCCCCCCAAAAAAAACCCCAACCAATGTAAGCATATATAGCGAGATTTTTTTTTTTCCCTCTCCAGACTTCCTCATGAGGTTGAACACAGCCAAGTGCAAGGTCCTACACCTGGGTCAGGGAAATCTGTGGTTTCAATACAGGCTGGGGGACAACGTGATTGAGAGTGACTCTGCAGAGAAGGACTAGGGAGTGCTGGTAGATGGGAAACTCAACGTAAGCTGGAAATGCACAGTTGCAGCCCACAAGGCCAACTGTATCCTGGGCTGCATCAAAAGAAGTGTGACCAGCAGGGAAAGGTAAGGGATTCTCCCCTTTTCTACTCCACTCTGATGAGATTTCACCTGGAGTACTGTGTCCAGTTCTGGAATCCCAAGCATAAGAAGGATGTTTAACTGCTGGAACGGGTCCAGAGGAGGGCCACAAAGATGATCAGAATGCTGGAGTGCCTCTGCTATGAGGACAGGCTGAGAGAGTCAGGGTTGTTCAGCCTGGGGAACAGAAAGCTCCAGGGAGGCCTCACAGTGACCTTCCAGTACCTGAAGGTGGCGACAAGAAGCTGGGAAGAGACTGCTTACAAGCACATGCAGTGACAGGACGAGGGAGAACGGCTTTAAATTGGAAGGGGGAAGATTTACATTAGACATTAGGAAATTACTTATGCGGTGGGTGGTGAGGCACTGGAACAAGCTGCCCAAAGAAGCTGTTGATGTCCCATCCCTGGAAATGTTCATGGCCAGGTTGGATGGGGCCTTGAGCAGCCTGGTCTGGTGGGAGGTGTCCTTTCCCACAGCAGGGGGGTTGGAACTAGATGACCTTTAAGGTTCCTTCCAACACAAACTATCCTATGATTCCTTGACTGCATTTTCACACTTCATGTGCTTTTTCTTAAGTCTTTAATTTGTCCTTTGCTTTGAGAGGCAGGAATCCTGGGCCATGGGAGAGTTATTCAAGGCCTCTTCTACACACTTAGTTTGCATTTTTGTGGTGGTGGGACATCATACAGATGCTTTGATTCAACCACACCTTACCCTTCTGTGCATTTCAAACAGCAGTTTTGCATGCTTCATACTGCCACTTTACTCACAATATTCCCATTTTAAACTTAGAAATGAAGATTGTCACTACAGTTTTAGTTTGTTGTTTGTTTTTTTTTTCTCTTGAAGTCCTGGAAATTCTTTTCTTTTGCATTTATATATCGTTTCCATACTGTCTGTACAAAGGTAAGCGTGACATTAGTTAACTGCTGTTGGATGCACCAGCTTGGACAGGTGACAAAATCAAGAGCTAAAAATCAAAGTGGATATTCCACCTGACACAGAAAACCACTGATTTTTGCAGAGCTGTAGTATAGTTGTACCATAATGAGCAAGAGTTACTATCCACAATTCAAAACTCAGACATGCTTTCAGCACAACTTCTGGTGCGCACACCTTTAACAACCCCCCCCATCTAACTGTTCACTGGTCCTAAAATCTTAACTCATTCTTACTGCTCAGGCTTTTTAAAAAAAACTAATGATGAAATTGTGCATCACAGGAACATTTTAGTTCAAGTATCACAGTATAGCGGTTCTACTGTTTACAAACTGTGGTTTGCATAAAATCAGACACCAGATTATCACGGTAACTGTAAAGGCTTTGTGATTTTCCTTTAGCCCACTTACACTTTTATCGTATTTTAAGGTACAGAATTCCCTATTGTTTTCCTCTTGATTACAGGCTTGATCTGGAAGAAGTTCTATTCCTATAAAATTCTTTTCTACAAAAAGAGGTATTTTTCTATTCCTATAACACAGCAGTTTAAAAGATAATTTTACCTTGTACTAGAACCAAGACTTCTGGTATCTTTCTGGACTTATCTTTAGGCAACTCACCTCTCAGTAAACAACTGTTTTGTGATGCCGCCTCCAGGAATATGCAGAACTTTTTCTTTATCATTTATGCCAGGGTAAGCTGCTACTTTTTCCATTTCTTTCCAGTTTAGCTCCTGCATAAGGCCTCCAACTGCTTTCTCAAGATCAGGCGTAAGCAAGTAGCGCAGCGGTGTCCTACAGACAAATCAGGAATACATTCAGTCTGACAGTAAAAGACAGCACCATAGTTATTACTTGTGACAGAAAGAGGCTACAAGCATTAAGGACCTCACACCTGCGATGAAGAACTGCACCAATATTGCCATCCTCCTCAAATCAAACTTAAAAAGAAGTGTGTGGCTTTAAACCAGTACAAACCATTCAACTTACTGCTTTAAACACAACTAAGGTACCTTCTTTTTAGAAGGTCAAATAACTGGCAAGTACCAGACACATAAGCACATTAATAGAACTGCTTATGGTTCTTAAAAGGATTTACAAATAAAATGTGCTTTTTCTTCCTTCAGATAGGAGGCGATTCATTTAAAGTGTGTTGGGGTAAACTTGGACTGCACTGTGATATTTTTAACAAGCTCATAGCACAAACACATGCAGCCTTCAGTCATGCATCTTCTGAATGCACTACTCTTGCTCTTTAGTGAATCTGCTGCAAGAGTGTTGTTCTGTGGTGCTGAGGGAAGGTGAGGGCGTTAAATCTCCACAACTTATGACTCAGACCACACTGAATAACCATCAGCCCTTCTCATTTCATTTCATGTCAGCTGGCCATTCTGCAACTGTATGCAGTTATCACTGGAAATCATACCTGGGGCGTGCACGAATCTCCACATTTATACAGTGTGAGGATAACTACTGGTCTTTGGCAAAAATACTAGGGTTTGTTTGCTTTTTTTTTTTTCTTTGTAAATCACCAATTACAATGTCCTCAAATATCCAGTAATGCTTGTTTTTTAAAAGGGTAACATCTAACCAAAATACACAAGAGTCTGAACCTCACAGCTGCCTCCTAACAAATAAGAATTGATAGCTTCCCATAAATAATGACAGATTTCCATATTAAAGAAAACCTTCAAATCACAGAATAATGAAGTGGTAATAAAGTAACTGGTATTCTAACTAATTGTTACAATCTAATCTGTGACCTGTACGTTAGTAGCTAATCCCCGACATTGCTTGCAGCCACAAGGAATGAAGAAAACTGGGACTCCTGCCTGACAGAGAAGGCCAAGTGTAATTTACTTACAGCTTATTATTTGTTCAGTACTTTTGACAGTGATAACTAATAAAGTCCAAAGACTAATCCTGTATAACGTAAGATTTTAGTAGTATACTAAGTATTTTATGACCTATGTATGCAGCAAGGCAAAAGAAGCCTGCAAAAAGAACTCAGTAGAGGGAAATATGACAGGCTGAGACAGTTGAGGTTGTTCAGCCTGGAGAAGAGAAACACAATGAAGGTTGCCCAGGGAAGCTGTGGCTACCCCATCCTGGGAGGTGTTCAAGGATAGGCTGCATGGGGCCACAAGCAGCCTGGTCTGGCAGGAGACGTCCCTGCCCATGGCAGCAGGGTTGGAACTAGATGACCTTTGAAGTCCCTTCCAACCCAACCCACTTCTATAATTCTGTGCCAGTTTGTCCAAAAGAACAGAAACGTTCATTAGGTCTTTTAATAACACAAACATACCCAAGGAGTTGCTCATCATCGCGCTGGTATGCGTGGCTGCTAGATAGAAGAATCACTCTGGCACATTTGCTGCTTTCCACCCAAGAAAGCAGCTCTTGACAGAATGGCCTGTACTTGTTCTTTATGCAAAGACAGACAGGGAAAAAGAAAAAGAAAAAAAGGTGAAAGATAATTGTATCCTTAAAAATAAGGCAAAGGGCAACAATTCCAGGTGTTACACAGAACACACAGCAGTGGTGCAAATTTATCTTCATATTAGTCTTTAGCTTCAGATACATTTTTACGAAGTAGAGGACTGCTCTAGTTGTTTACTGAATCAAAACTACTCGCATAATGATAAAAATTGTCATTAAGACCATGTTAGCAACAGCGGTATCACCTCTTTTATGTGCCATTAATAACAACAGAGCTTTAGAGTAAGACAGGATGATAGAATCTCAAAATACTTTTCCATACTTCAAACTGCTAAAGCTAAGCATAACACTTTTGCTAGTATGGTATTCTGCTTATTTTAAATCACAGCCACTGTTCAGTTACCAAGAAGTTCTAAAGTCTTCATTTTTTACTTCATTAACGCAGTTCAAATTAAAATAGAATACTATGAAATAATTAAACTGGACCAATGGAAAAAATTAAGCTATTACAATAAAAGATTCGTGAAGGCAGTAAGCATAAAGAAAGAAATTGACAAAACCACAACCATTTTCTGTTTTCAATACTGTTAATAACTATGGACACATTTACACTAAAATCTACCAACATAGATGGGTTGTTCTGAGGCTTTAGAAAAACAAAACTAAACCTCAGCCTTCAGTGAATGCAGAGGTCAGGGTTTGTAGCTGAAATTGTATCAACTGCAAAAAGTGTTATGGCACCTAGTGGAAAAAACTTCTGCTCTCTTTCAATTTGTTTTGTTATTTTTAAGGAAATGTTTTATGATGTGGCATCATTCTTCTAGCTTTGCTTATTTAGTCTGTTTAAATGTCTTAATATTTAACTAGGCCACTTAAACCATCTACCAACAGAAGTATTCAAACTGAACAGGGAAGTAAAAGCAATCAGTAAACATACATACCTTTATAAAAGGTGATCTGATCTGCAGAACTACAAGTTTCTTTGTAGGTAACGAATACACTACAAGAAAAAATAATGAAGTTTTGTAAGAAGAAAGCAATAAGAAGATTTGAGCTTACAAGTATCCACATTTTTCAGATTTACAAAGCTGACAATGGTAAACCTTTCAGCTATCGAGTCATATGAGAAAGCTTGACAATACCCATCATGTTAAAAATACGTAGTTTTGACCACTGTCTTCATCGGACTTAATTTCACTTGGTATCAAGTCCAAAGAACTGAATGAAGTGAAATATATACAGATCTGCCTCCCACAGTCATTCAATCTCTTTATGCAGCTTAGCAAATATTATAGCAGATTATTCTGAAATGTTCATGATTTAACAGAGGAGAACAAAGAGATTATATGAAATGGTCAATATAGGGAAAGAACCTAAGAATTTGAAAGGGGAGAAATATTACGTAAGGAAAAGGCAAACATAGGTGGGAAGGAGGGAAGGAAGGAGGACAAATATCTTTCTATGCCAGAAATTCAAACTGCATTCCAGCAGTTCACTGCAATTATGTGCAGACTTCCTGTTGCTTTGGATTAAAATTGCAGAGTTTTGGCTGCACTGTAATATGGTTGAGAGTCAACATTTCTTAGAGGCTCTACGCATCCAACTGGTTATCCAAAATAACAACAGTTTCCTCAGTGAAGTGTACGTACATTCTTATCTGTAATTTACTGGAGTTGCTATTACTGACCTTAGTTTAAACACTGTTCACATGAATGTAACAACAACAAAAAAGTAAAGGTGACATTCTTGCACCTTATGCAGCCTGCAAGTATCTTCAGCATTCAAAACCCACCTTCAGCATTTATACTCAACTCCACTGAGTTTTCTTCTGCTGTTGCATATGGATTATTTCCGACCATTGGCACCAGGCAATCAGTGTAGAAGTAACCAACTTTAGTCATGTTGAGTGTGGAAATCACCAGATCTATTGCCAGTTGACCAACATTTCCCACGGACACTGCTGGCTGAAGTAACAAAAGTTACTGAACCATGGTGTGGTTTATGGACAATACAATAACGCTCTTCAAACGGTAGAAGTTTAGAATACTTCAGTTCTGGTCATGTCATTTCTAAAAGTAGTTGCTTATTCTCTGACAAAGGTGACTGACTGTTAGCAGATTACTGCTACAGACTTTGGCCCTGTCCCACAAAAACATGCTGGCCGCTTCTGCAAATAACCCTGTCTTATTGTAAACACAATCAAAGGCCTGGAAACTTGTCACCTCCCTCTCCCTCTCGCATAGAGAGTAGATAAAAGGCACTCAAACAACTGAGACTGGCAGCCCTTAAGTGAGATCTAATGGTAATGTCAGTATTGCATATTAAACCTATAAAACTCAGACTGATCCATACACAAGACTAGATCAGGGTTTATTTTTTAAGGATGAAAATACTAAGGGTCCTATTGGATTCATCTCACAGGAACTATCGTGAATTGTCACTAATCGGGGCAGATACTGACCTTATATGGTGACATCGAAAGAGAAATTAAATAATTTGTGTCCTTCAACAGATACTAATACCAGAAGAAGATTTACAATTTAGAATCATCGAATAACCATGTTGGAAGAGACCCACCAGATCATCGAGCCCAACCATTCCTACCAAACACCAAACCATGCCCCTTAGCACCTCATCCACCCATGCCTTGTCCCCTGTCACTTGGAAGAAGGGGCCAGCACCCTCCTATCTACAACCTCCCCTCACGTAGTTGTAGAGAGCAATGAGGTCTCCCTTCAGCCTCCTCTTCTCCAGGCTAAACAGCCCCAGCTCTCAGCCGCTCCTCGTAAGGCCTGTTCTCCAGCCCCTTCACCAGTTTCGTTGCTCTTCTCTGGACTCTGTCTACGAATTTCTGCTGTCACAAATTGTGGAAATAAAATTTGATGCTGATAAGCCCCCAGTGAAAGAAGGTGGAACAGCACTTGCAGACAGTAATGAACAACTGGCTGGTATTCAACAGCCTCGTACTCCCAGATACAGAAAACAGCGAAGATCTATCTCCTGTGTCCTGTCAGCTGATCGGCACTATTTCCTGTGCGGCCTACAGAGTCATCCCAGGCTCCATGAAAGCAGATAAGGGGATAAGATCATTAAGTAATACAGTAAAGGGACTCGCCAACAGGAAAAATAATGGTTTGCTACTTCACAGCCTGCACTGGAACTTGTACCACACAATAATAAATGTAACCTCAGGTTATCTTAAATTGATTTCATACCACCTATGAAGATGATCTAGTGGGAGGTGTCCCTGCCCATCACAGGCAGGGTTGGAACTAGATTATCTTTAAGGTCTCTTCCAACCCAAACTATGATTAGGAAGTTTTCTAATCATAGGATAGTTAAATGTCACATAAATGAGGAATTTTTCCTTAAAAATATCACATCTAAATGAAGAAATAACCATTTATTCCAGTGCCAACCCACAGATACTGCAAATTTTGCAAGGTGACACAGGGCATTTTAATCGTGGAGCACAGACATACAGCAACAGCTCAGCACAGAACGCTCATCTTGGAAATAGCAGAAACTGGGGGGCTGAGGAGGTAAAAATGCACAGAAATGGAAGAAACTGCTTTAAGGTCTGCTGGAAACAGCTCTGGGAAGGACCTCTGCAAATCACCCCAATATAAAATAATAGAATGGTTTGGGTCAGACAGGACTTTAAACATTATCCAGTTCAAATCCCCCCTGCCATGGGCAGGGACACCTCCCACTAGACCGAGCTGCCCAAGGCCCCATCCAACCTGGCCCTGAACACCTCCAGGGATGGGACAACCACAGCTTCCCTGAGCAACCTGTGCCACTGCCTCACACTCACTGGAAACAATTTCTTCCTCATGTCTAAACTAAATCTCTCCTCTTTCAGGTTAAAACCATTACCCCTCGGCCTACCACTGCACTCCCCGATAAACAGTCACTCCCCAGCTTTCCTGTAGCCCCCGGCTGAACAAGCCCAACTCCCTCAGCCTGTCCTCGTACGGGGTGCTCCAGCCCTCGGTCATCCTTGTAGCCCTCCTCTGGGCCTATTCCAACAGCTCCATTTCCTTCCTGTGCTGAGTTCACCAGGTCCAACCCGCAGTCACAGCACTCAGGCTTTTCTAAAGGAATAACCCTGACTCTAGAAACTTATTATTTTACATCTCCTTTTTCCGAAGCCTGATCTCCCCCGCTACCCCGGCGCGCAGGGAGACGAGAGACCAACTCGCCCCTGATGGAAAGGGGCAGAGCCTCCTCCCGAGCCGCGCGGAGGCGGCGAGGAGCCGGCACTCACCATGAGCAGCGTGAAGCCTTTAAACCCGGAGCCAGAGGATCCCCCCCCATAAGCACACGGAACAAACATGGCGGCCGCAAGGAGGGTAACCACTCCCCCTCCCCCGCCTCGCGCCGCTCCGTGGGCGGGGCGGGTAACGGCCGCCGCCGGGGAGTGGGGCGGGGCCGCCGCGCGCGACCGAAAGAGCGGGAAATCGAGGCGGGATGCGATTCCTACTTGGACACGGATATACGTTTTCCCAGAGGCCTGATGCGCCTTTCCAAGGGCTGATTCTGATGTTATCATGAGCTTCACAACAGTCAGATCTCTCGCTGATTGGGAGCTTTGGCTCCAGTTCAACCTGGCCTTGCCCTGGACATGGGGAAAGGCTGCAGACAGAGGTCATCCCAGCAGAGACATCTGCTCAGCATGGGTCACGATGAGCACAGGGTGTTGTCATCTCCAAAAGAACAAAGAGTGGAACAGTGTCCGGAAAAAACAGTATTGGGGGGAAAATGCTATAAACCCCGTGTTCTCAGAGGGACATTAACCATATAACCCATAAAATATAGTTACTCAAATGAACACTTAACGAAGACAGCAAGGTGCACTCACTGCCAAAAGGCCAGCTGTGTTCTGAGCTGCATCCAAAGAAGCGTAGCCAGCAGGGAGAGGGCCCCCCTCTGCTCAAGTCTTGTGAGACCTCATCTGGAGTATTGTGTCCACTTCTGCACTCCCCAACATAAGAAGCATACAGAACTGTTGGAATGGGTCCACAGGAGGCCACAAAGGTGATGGGAAGGCTAATGGGTAGCCTCCCCCCAGAGGAGGGCTGGACTACCTCTGCTATGAGGACAAGCTGAGGGAGTTGGAGTTGTTCAGTCTGGAGAAGAGAAGGCTCCAGGGTGATCTTACAGCAGCCTTCCAGTACCTGCAGGGGCTGCAAGAAAGCTGGGGAGGGACTGTTAACAAAGGCTTGTAGGGATAGGACAAGGGGGCAGGTATAAACCTGGAGAGGGGCAGATTTAGACTAGACGTAAGGAGGGATTTCTTCACCGTGAGGGTGGAGAGGCCCTGGCACAGGTTGCCCAGGGAAGCTGTGGATGCCTCATCCTGGGAGGTGTTCAAGGCCAGGTTGGATGGGTTTTGGGCAGCCTGGTCTGGTGGAAGATGTCCCTGCCCATGGCAGGGGGGGTTGGAACTAGATGATCATTAAGGTTCCTTCCAACTATACTATGATTTTATATTTCAGCTTAATTTGAAACATTCCAGTTTATGTAGCAGCAACTTGAAGGAAGGAATAAATCATTAAGAATGATAAGAATCAAATCTTGGCCAGCTTGCAGTAA
>WAAB01017157.1:4119-20192 GCA_013389865.1 Piaya cayana | reverse complement strand
GGGGGAAAATGCTATAAACCCCGTGTTCTCAGAGGGACATTAACCATATAACCCATAAAATATAGTTACTCAAATGAACACTTAACGAAGACAGCAAGGTGCACTCACTGCCAAAAGGCCAGCTGTGTTCTGAGCTGCATCCAAAGAAGCGTAGCCAGCAGGGAGAGGGCCCCCCTCTGCTCAAGTCTTGTGAGACCTCATCTGGAGTATTGTGTCCACTTCTGCACTCCCCAACATAAGAAGCATACAGAACTGTTGGAATGGGTCCACAGGAGGCCACAAAGGTGATGGGAAGGCTAATGGGTAGCCTCCCCCCAGAGGAGGGCTGGACTACCTCTGCTATGAGGACAAGCTGAGGGAGTTGGAGNCATCCAAAGAAGCGTAGCCAGCAGGGAGAGGGCCCCCCTCTGCTCAAGTCTTGTGAGACCTCATCTGGAGTATTGTGTCCACTTCTGCACTCCCCAACATAAGAAGCATACAGAACTGTTGGAATGGGTCCACAGGAGGCCACAAAGGTGATGGGAAGGCTAATGGGTAGCCTCCCCCCAGAGGAGGGCTGGACTACCTCTGCTATGAGGACAAGCTGAGGGAGTTGGAGTTGTTCAGTCTGGAGAAGAGAAGGCTCCAGGGTGATCTTACAGCAGCCTTCCAGTACCTGCAGGGGCTGCAAGAAAGCTGGGGAGGGACTGTTAACAAAGGCTTGTAGGGATAGGACAAGGGGGCAGGTATAAACCTGGAGAGGGGCAGATTTAGACTAGACGTAAGGAGGGATTTCTTCACCGTGAGGGTGGAGAGGCCCTGGCACAGGTTGCCCAGGGAAGCTGTGGATGCCTCATCCTGGGAGGTGTTCAAGGCCAGGTTGGATGGGTTTTGGGCAGCCTGGTCTGGTGGAAGATGTCCCTGCCCATGGCAGGGGGGGTTGGAACTAGATGATCATTAAGGTTCCTTCCAACTATACTATGATTTTATATTTCAGCTTAATTTGAAACATTCCAGTTTATGTAGCAGCAACTTGAAGGAAGGAATAAATCATTAAGAATGATAAGAATCAAATCTTGGCCAGCTTGCAGTAAGCAAGAATGTGTTTTTAACAGGAGTTTAGCTTGTTTACTACTTCAAACTAGTTGAGGTTAAGACTGGACATCAGAAAAAAAAAAAAAAGAAAAATTTAATGGAAAGGATCATTGAGCACTGGAACAGGCCGCCCAGGGAGGTGGTCGAGTTGCCTTCCCTGGAGGTGTTTAAAGGACGGGTGGATGAGGTGCTGAGGGGGACGGTTTAGTGGTTGATAGAAATGGTTGGACTCGACAATCCCGTGGGTCTTTTCCAACCTTGTGGTTCTGTGAAACAAGGACAGTCTGCAGCAGAAACAGAAATGAGCTCACCAAGAGGGCACAATGAGAAGATAAAGAGCATCAGAGGATTCTGAAGACACAAAGAAACTGTGATGTAGATTCGAGAGCGGGTGATAAGTTATGATGATGAGTCCTATGTATGTTTAACTAATATTTCCAGAATATGTAACCAGTATTTCTCACAATCTATATTGAATCATAGAATAACCAGGTTGGAAGAGACACAGCAGATCATCGAGTCCAACCATTCCTACCAAACACTAAACCATGCCCCTTAGCACCTCGTCCACCCGTGCCTTAAACATCTCCAGGGAAGGTGACTCAACTACCTCCCTGGACAGCCTGTTCCAATATATGAATATGTACGTTTAACCAGTATAAAAATCCTGAAAGCAGCCTCAATGGACCCACATCAGGCGAAACGATTCCCTGCGTGTCCGGCGTGGTATTACTAATTAAAGCAATACCTGCGTAATAAAAATAATCCAGTTGTCATTGGCTGTCACGCCCGGGCTGTTTGGCGGTCCCAAGCCGCCTCTCGCGGGGCGGGCGGGGCGGTCCCGGCGCCTCCCTCCCTCTCCCTCCGCGGCGGGCCGGCCATGGCGCTGGCGCCGGGGATAGCGGCGGAGCTGAAGCAGATCATCCAGCAGCAGCTGCTCAGGGTGCGGGTCCTGCTGCTGCGGGGAGAGAAAGGGTTGGGAGTGGAGAATGTGTGTGATGGGGGGTGCGAGGAAAGGGAGTAGGGGGTGTGTGGAGTGGAGGTGGGGTGTGGGGAGGGGGGTGTGGGGTGGAAGGGGGTGTGTGGGGTGCATGGGGGTGTGGGATGGTGGAGGGGTGATATGGGATGGAGGATGTGTGTAGGATGAGGGTGGGGTGGAGGAGGGGTGTGTTGGATGAAGGAGGGGGTGTGGGATGGAGGGGTATGGGTGTGGGATGAAGAGGGGGTGGAAGTGTTTGTGAGTGTCTGGTGTGTTTGGGGAGAGTGTGTGTGTGGGATGTATGGGGGGTGGGATGTATGTAGGGAGTGGGAATGGAGAATGTGTGTGATGGGTGTGTATTGGGGTATGAGGATGGTGGGAGTGGGGGTGTGTGTGGGGAGGGGGGTGTATGGGGTGGTGGTGGGTGTGGGGGATGTATGAGGGGCTTGTGTGTTTGTGTGTGGGTGAGTGGGGTGTGTGCATGGGATGGAGAGGTTGTGTGGGGTCGATGGGGTAGGGGTGTGGAGAGGATGGTAGTGCAGGATGTGTGTGATGGGGGTGGGAGAGGGTGTGGGGGTGGTGGGAGTGGGGATGTGTGTGTGTGTTGAAGGATGGAGTGGATGGGGTGGTGTCAGAGGGGTGGAGGGGATGTGTTAGGGGTTGGGGCATGGGTGGTGTGTGGGGAAAGGAATGGTCTGTGTGAGTTGGTATGGCTCCCTAGCCCTGGTGACCGCCCTGCTTGCTGAGGTGCTGTCAAGGCACGCAGCATGCTTCCTTTCTGCCGGCACCATTGCCCTGCTTTTCCTACTTTGTACGCTTCCTGGGCACTGTTTTGGCATCTTCGGGAGGGCCAGCAGCTGTGGATGCCCTTGCCAAACGGCTAGCCCAGCTTGCAGCCTTCCCCCATACCTCAGGTCACCTACTCCTGCCTCCTCTCTTCATCCTCATCTCTATTCTGGGCTACAGAGTAACTGAGCCGAGATTTCTGCCCTCCCACCCCCGGGGTCAGTTGCTGCTCTCTCAGACTGTGTCTGTGCCCTGGTGAGGGCAGAGAGAGGAGTCCCAGGGTGAGGCCTGAGGCACTGGGGGGCCGAGAGGCAGAGGAAGCACCCAAAGGGCGAGGATTTTTTTTGCTTGCTGCTTTTTTGAGTGAGTTTCTTGGGCTGGAACTTGAGGAAATAAATGTCATTGTTTTAACTAGCTCATTGTGAAGTATTGGGGTTTTCTCGATGTGTCCTTACATCATGCTGGTGTGGGAAACAGGTGTACAGATATGTGCAGTTTCATAGCTGGGATGAAGGATAGAAATTCTCTGGCTTCCCTCCTTGAACACAAGGAAAGCTTGCCATGGAGACTTCCTACTTCTGTCTTACTTGCAAGTATATTTGTTTAGCCTCAAGAAGAGAAGGCTTCTGGGAGATGTTACAGCTGACTTCTTGTGCTTACAGGGCAAAGCTGAGGCAGGGCTCTATCAGGAAGCACAGTGTTAAGATGAAGGGGAATAGTTTTGAGCTGAAAGAGGGGAGATTTAGATTAGATGTTAGGGAGACGTTTTTGCCTATGAGGGTGGAGAGGCTCCGAAACAGGCTGCCCAGAGAAGTTGTGGTTGCCCCATCCTTATGGGGGTTCAAGGCCAGGTTGGATGAGGCTTTGAGTAACCAATCCAGTGGGAAGTGTCCCTGCCTGTGGCAGTAGAGTTGAAAGCAGATGATCTTTAAGGTCCCTTCCAACACAAATAATTCTATGATTCTGTATAAAGGTGTACTTTTTTCACTTTAACCCCCCCCAATAATCTATTACGCTATGTTTGAATTTTGAGGGAGACAAAACAAAAACAGTGATTATTTTATTATTCACGGAGTTGCATTGAGGACCTGTTCGTAAGGAGTGGAGTTCAAGGCAGGGAATGCTGTTAAGAACAGTGAAAATGCTGAGGTTTTTATGGTTATGATTTTTTTTAACTGGCAGAGCTGCTTTGGTGAGGCACTGTAACTTGCTTGTTTAGTTCTGAAAGGATTCGTATTTTGTGGTAGTTACTTCTGTGTTCTTAGTAAAATACCTGGAGCAGCTGTTTAATCATAACAGCAACTGTACAAAGAGCTTGTATTTGTACCATAAAATGAATTTTCTTTCAGATGGATGTCCATGGAAGGATCAGAGAAGTTCTTGCTGAGACTGTACATGAACAGTTAGCAGCTAAGAATCAGGAGTTATCCACAGAAGATTTGATAAAAACCTTACAACAACAAGGGGTCATCGATGATGTTATGAATGAACTTAAATTTGTAACTGTAAGTAGGTTTTGAAGAGTGGAAATATTTTTGCTTGTTTCTCTTACTGGCTTGGTGTTTTGACAAAGTGAAAACTCGCTACTTCTAAAGGTTTGTTATTGCTTTAATGATTTGTTACATATTAGGAGCAAAACAGCTAGAGTTGGTTTAATGATAACACTACATTGGAAGTATTTGTTCAGTTTTTGTTACATCTCAAGCACTAGAAGGGAGCATACCTGAGGAGCCGCACACAGTTGAAGTGACAGATTCTTTAATTTTTAGAAGATTGGTAAGACCACTGTTGCCTTCTCTGATACCTTAGTAAGTGTTAATTGTAATTTCAGGATGTGAGTGAAAAGGAGGAGACTTCAGCTCCAAAACCATCTACACATTTTGTTGACAAAGAACCACCAGTTTTGAAAAAAAGTATGTTGCTTTTTTACTTTAATAGTTGGATAATAGTTTTGAGAGAAATTTCAAGTCCATGATTAATGAACTCTATATTACTAGTGCAGTATGAACTGAAATAATTTATAGACTCCAAAATGTGGAGAAAGAGGTGTTTTTCCTGCTTATCTAAAGGAAGCAAATTCATATAAGCAGCAGAAACGACTGTCACATGTTTTACTATTTTTTAGAATTTTATTTATTTTACATTAAGATTTCTTCTGTATATTTTGCAATCACTTTTTTTCTAAGCACTTGTTTCAAGAAAGTTTCTTTTTTTCCCTAGTCTACCTGTTAGTTAACTGATATTTAATATGCTTCCTAAGGTCTGTTTGCAGTCTCTTCATTTTTATTGCTACGCTTTGCAGCTAACATTGACCCAACACGGAGGTATCTTTACCTTCAGGTTTTGGGTGGAAAAGCTTTTCTGGAACATCTTCAAGAACCGGAGCCTCTGCCTGGTCAAATCTGTTCTACCTTCACTCTGTTTTTACATTTTCGAAATCAGCGCTTCCGTTCTAAACCTGTACCCTGTGCCTGCGAGCCGGATTTTCATGATGGCTTTTTACTTGAAGTACACAAGGATAGCCTAGGTAAGGAATATGGTGGGTTTAAAGCTGATGCTATTGGGTTTTTTTTTTTCTGATTTTAGAGTTATGATGAAATGTGTTATATATTATTTAGTGGGTTTCTTTCCTGTTTTTTATTATGTTTTCCTAAGAAAAGTAATTACTGTATTAGATTATGCAACTTAAAGATCTTTCTCTACTCTTGTTTCTTCTTTTCCTTCTTTTCCACTCTAAAATAACTTGAAGTTTTGACCAGCTGTATCCGTAATTGACAGCAATATGTGAATCTTAGAGATGGTAGGAGATACTAAGGTGGCTCCGATTTGCGTGAACTTTGTGTTGACAAGTGAAGAAGGGAAATGTAGATTTGTCATCATAGGGAAGGAGAAAATTCCATGTGAGTTCAGTTTGCCTACCAGCTTGCAAAAACCTGTCATCCACAGCTTGAATTACAGTTGTTCTGCTGGTAACCAGAGAGCATGGTAGGAGCTAAGTATGTTATGAAAAGGCTCTGGATATTGCCTGAGTCCTGTAGAAATCCAAGGCAGCTTGTTGAATGCTGGGAAACAGAGTTACTGGACTTAAGGGACAGAGTGAATATACCATGAATTCAAAGAAAACCAGGCTTTGTTAGTTCTGCTCATGGAGCACTTTATATCACAGGGTCAAGTTTAACTACAGAGAGAGTTTTTACCTACATGCTGATGTACAGTAAGTTGACCTGACACATTCTAGCATATTAGAAGAATATTTTAAAATTGCTTTTACTCAATGGTGCTTTAATATTCTTTATTATCTTAAATGCTAATTCCATTTTTGGTTTTGTGCAGTTGAACTGATTACATTGAAGTACTCAAGTACAGGAATCTTTTTATGTCCTCTCTGAATTAACTGTAATCTTTCCGTAGCTTTGTCCTAAATTGAGTTTGATTTTAAGATAGGATCATTGCTTACAGTCCTTAATGTGAGATTTTTCTTAAAACGCAACATATGCAGTGAATGTAAATGTGTGCTTTTTAATTTTGAGGAAGATTTGAGATGATGATATTCTTGCTCTCCTATTTGGTTTAATAATGGCAGGTGATGGAAGTAAAATGGTGGATGCAACCACTATGTTATCTATATGTGATCCAGTGCATATGGTTCTGATCAAAACAGACACGTTTGGTGAAACAGCACTAGTAGCATCCTATTTCTTGGAGTGGCGATCGGTCTTGGCAGCAGAGAACGGCATAAGAAATATTGCTGTTGAGCTCCTGGGTGTAGGTAAGAGTAAATAGTAAGACTGTAATGATGACTTAAAATATTGTGTACTGAACTTGATTGTAATTATTTATGGTGTAGTTCAAGTTTAGTTCAGCTCACAAATTACTATAAAGTATTCTTAGATAATGTGTAGAAGATTAATGGTCAGATTTTTCTGTAATCAAAAACCTAAAAATGCATATTCCAGATCCTGTGTAATAATGGTCTCATGTCTTGGAACTACCATGATTCATTTTCAGCAAAATCTGGATAACTTAAGAAAAAAAACTAAAGAAACAAAAGTAAACCAGTTCATCCCTAGGAATGCCTCAGATCAGTGCACTGAAGAGTCAAGTCTAGCTTGTGTCCATGTCATAGCAAATGAGCAGCTGCTGGAACAAATGATCCCTGTTGTGTTGCCATTTATTCTAGCAGCTAGAAGTATGTTTTCTGACTGAAGGGTTGAACAGCTTTGTTTTAGTTGCTTAGCAGTGTATTTTTGTGTATCACTTGTCCCCACTGCACTTTTTAGAAGTTCCTACCTAAGTTTTTAGGCTATTACAGTTTAGTTAATAAAGACTAGATCTAGCACTCGATCCATCATGGCTTCCTGTGCTAGCTGTGCTGGATTTTGGTTAGATGGTGGCTGATGAGTCACTGGAGTTTTCTTTATTGCAGTTTTCTCTACCTGTTACGGTGAGCAGTTCTTGGTAGTTTGAAGAGATTAAATTATACCTTCAAGTATTTTGAAGATTGGATATTTTATGTAAATTGATCCAGATTGTTATCACTGTTACCTGCTTTTTTGTGGGACAGGGTGATTTGGTGCAGTATTTTATACAGCAAATCTTGTAGGGTATTTTGCTAATATGCTTATTAGCTTCATTTCGCTCTGAAAAGGCTAACTACGGGCAAAACTTCAGTAAGCAATATTGATTTGTATAGTCTTTCAAGCGGAGAGCTTTTTATTTATAATGACATGGAAATACTTAACAAATATGTTGCATTTAATACTCAAATGGGTGAGGGGAGAAGTTAAATCTAATTATCAGTAACTTTTTCAAAATAATAAAGCCCAATCCAGTAAATCCTCTGCTTTTTCTCCTTTTCTAAAAATCTTGTTATTGTAAAAACACATCAAGAACATCAAAGCCTGCTACCATCTAAGACAGACAGACTGCTATGCGAGGCTCATATTATGCTTATATCCACATTTCTATTGCTTTGTAGTGCTTCTTGTTCTTTATGTAATTCTAAACTTTCAAACATTGCGTTTGTTGGGTTTTGTGGTTGGTTTGTTTGGGCTTTTTTAATTTTGTAAAAGTTGAAAAATCTTTTTGTGTGGCAGTCTGGGTCCTTCATAATAAACTGTAACCTGAAGGAGATGAACTTCGCTACTTTTTTCATTTCCAACTATGTAAATGAGAGCTACCTTTATAAACAGTGGGAATGGGCACTTTTGCAGCATATGACTCTCCTGCCCTATTTAAGGTGCCTCTTCTAGACATTTCTAGAATTAATCTTGTACATCCTGGTACTGGGTGCAAAGAGGGGTCTTAGATAATTATCTAGAATCCTGATATCGGCTTTTTTGGGGGCAGATTATGCATTCTTACAGTCTCATTTGAGTTTTAAGTTTAAGTAAAGATGCTTATTTTGCATACTTTTTTTTTTTTAAGTTAGTTTTTGGTAATTATATAGCTTGAATACTTACTTGAATTATTTGCTGCTGCCTGACTGAAATGCCCAAAGTACAATGAATTTGAGAGAACTGATTGAGATTTATTTTGGTTCAAAGGTTCAGAATCAAAGGTTTCCGTTGGTGTTTTAAACATCAGACTGGAAATGTATCCACATCTTAATAAGACGCTGTCTCCAGAAGTAACTAATACTCAAGTAAGTAATTTCTGGGAAGGCCAACTTATTCTTGTATTAGTGCGAGGAGGCTCGGTACTGAATTAGTTACATAGATGTTGAGGGCTGTGTTTTTTTGAGTGTTCAATACTACTTTTTCTCCCAGTAAATTTAAATATAATTTCATTTTTTTAAAACTACTTTGTTTATACAGAACATTATTTGAAATATTTTTTAATTGTATCAAAACTTTAAGAAGAACAATAGTAAGAAAGATGCAACATACCTAATTTTCTTTAGGTAGTTTTCTTGCTCTCTTTCCCACTTGAAATAAGAAGTCAGCTATTCTGCCTGGAAAGCCAGTAAATGTTGGCTTGAAGGTGCATCCAGATCTATTTATCAAAAGCTGAGCGATGCTTTTAAGGTGAATACTACTTCAGTCAAACTTGATACACGAGCTTACAAACAAGAAACATAACTTGAGGGGTTTGTTCATTGAATTTTAATTTAAAAATACTATTCTTCAGCATTTGCATGACACACTTTAAATATTAAGTTGTATTTTACATAGGCCAAATTTGGTCTTAATGTACTTATTGATAATCTTGTTTATTTTCCTGTTTGGAATTAATATGTGTGATTTTTTTTCTTACCTGTAGTTTGCTTTGGAACATCAGAAAACAGCAGAAAAAGAACGATTATTTCTTGTATATGCTAAACAGTGGTGGAGAGAGTACCTACAGATAAGGCCTACACACAACGTGAGGCTAGTAAAGATTTTTGCACAGGTTTGTAAATTTTATAAATAGATCAGTCCTTTCTTTAAGTTATCTTTTTGTTTTCAGATATATTTTGAATTTCTGTGAATACAGAATTTGTATTTACAATATGGCTCGCCCTGGAGCCTTCTCTTCTCTAGGCTGAACAAGCCCAACTCGCTCAGCCTGTCCTTGTATGGGAGGTGCTCCAGCCATCCAATCATGTTTGTGACCTCCTCTCCATTTGCTTGAACACATCCATGTACTTCCTGTGCTGAGGCTTCCAGGCTTAAGATTTTCAGGGCAGGGTTTATAGAGAAACAATATACATATATATATATATATGTGTGTGTATATATATGTGTGTGTGTATATATATGTGTGTGTGTGTGTATATATATATATATGTATATATATGTGTATATATATATGTATATATGTAGGGAATTCTAGAGCTGAGAGTTTGCTTGGGGGCATGAGGTAAAAGTGGGACTTGTACTATTTTGAGGATGAAGTAATGTGTGAATTAATGGTATTCAACTTTCTGCACCCACAAAACTACAGTAGGATTGGGAAAAAGGTTAAAGGGAAGGGTTTACAGATAAGTTTAGAACACCGAGTTCTTTGCTACAGAGCAGTACAGAAACTGGCAGCTTTCAGAACACTACAGCAACCAGGCCACCTGATAGTTCACTATCTTTAGAAAACTTATCTTGATTCTCCTGTTGCCATAGCAAATGTTAGTAAAACTGCCCTTAGAGGCCTTTCTCATTTCTGGGAGAAGAAGTGAAATGATCAGAATTGTTTGGTAATATACTTATCAGGCAGTTTTGCAGGCATAATGCAGAAGCATAAATTACCTGTCTAAAACTATATGAAATAAAGAATGAATCTTTCTGGTGAATTTGTTTTTTCTTGCTTTCTAGCTGTGAAATAACTTCCAACAGGATTCCAGTCAACTATAAATAAACGGTGCTTTCCTTATACCACCTTGCTGGAGAAAGCATGACAAAACCTTAATGGGGACAATATGGGACTAGAGTAAAAAATAGGAGACCAGAGTTTCCTGGAGCTGCAGGCATTTAAAAGACTTTGATTCCCTTTTAAATATACAAACACAGAAGTACCTGTAGAGCCCAGTGAGAAAAAGAGGAGTGTTAAACTGCTTGACATAGTTTTAATCATATTTAATTAATCATAATTTCCCTACAGCACATAATAATACAGAGATTTCCCAGTCATAATATCTTTTATAATATTAGAAATTCACTCCTATGATTTTTATATATCTAGTGGCATCATTGTGAGTAAATTTTATTGGCTTTTGGTGTTATGACAAGAATTGAAATGTATTCAAATCCAGAAGCAAATGAACACCTTTTAAATTCTAAAATCAGCTGTTGAGTGCTTAATCCTTTGGTGAAGGGGGTAGGAGTGTGTGGGTTTGGGGTTTTTTTGTTTGGCTTGGGGTTTTTTGATTGGATGTGTGGGTGGCTGGTTGGGTTTTTTTTGTTTGCTTGAGATTTTTTGGTTTGATGATAGTGTGAAAGTTTGCAGTGGATAGGGCATGAACAGTTCCTCACCTGTTTAAGGAAATTAAGTTCAACCTGTACTGCTCCGGGTGCTTGAACTTCTAGTTTAGAATATCGTAATGGTTACAGGGCCAGTGGAAAAATCTAACAGTAAAGTCCCTCTAAACGAATTGCCTTAATGGTCCTGTATCTTGATTCTAGAAGGACTTTTGTGTCTTAATGTTTTTTCAGTTATATTTATTTCAGGAAGAATAAATCCTGTAGCAAAAAAAAAGACAGTTTAAGTTGAGTATTCTGTAATGTTTATGTGACTGGTGAATAAAGATATTTTATATATTCAGGATGAAAATGGAGTAAACCATCCAGTGTGTTCATATATCAGACCGCTCCAAGCAGGCCGGTTACTAGACACTCCTAGACAGGCAGCACGATTCGTCAGTGTCCTGGGCTATGAAAGAGCTCCCGTAATTGGAGGAGGTACTGGCAAACAAGAACAGTGGTGCACCCTTCTTGCTTTTCTATGTAGAAACAAGGTATGTGGAAATGGTCATTCCCAACACTTCCATAAGATAGAAAGAATGTTACACATCACTGTAACTGATTTATGTGAATTACCAGTGGTAGCAATAAATTTATGAAGGAAACTTTTTTCCTGGTTGAAGGGAAATGCAGCTACACGTGACACTCAGTTGTTACACCTTTTTTACCTGTTCTACCTTTTTTAATTTCTGAACTTTGTCAACACACTTGAAACAGTAAAAATACAGTAGAACTACCTTTTATCAACTGATGAAATTTCCTTAATGTGTGAAAATACTGTGTAATTACCTTTGGTATTTGCCTTATGTATATTTTGGCTTTTACTTAGAATGTTAGTTTTGTCTTTACAGGTCAATAGATTCTGGTTTTAGTTTACTTCAGAGTATCTTTATAATAATAAAAAATGTTTTTCAGTATTTATCTTACTGTATATTTGAAAAAGAATATTCTATCATTAGAACACACTACTATTTTTAAACAGTTTTTCCTATTACAGAAAACTGAAACTTATCAAGTTCAAACCTTGAAATCTTGACTTCTGGTATGTGCTTTAGGTAAACAGGAGGGAAGCATGATTTGTTAAATCATGATTAGAGAAATACCACTGTTCTCTTTCTTTATGATTTTATCCATGCCTGATACTTAAACCAGTTTACTAATATTTACTGCCTAGGGTGACTGTGAGGATCATGCTAACCTTCTGTGCAGTCTTCTTCTTGGGTTTGGATTGGATGCCTTTGTATGTGTTGGAACAAAAGCAAAAGGAGTCCCTCACACTTGGGTAATGACTTGTGGAACTGATGGAACAATTACTTTTTGGGAGAGCTTAACAGGACATAGGTGAGTAAAAGTGATATGAGACGACCGAGCAGTGTATATTAAGGCTTGCATGTGCTACTTTAGTTATTGCTCTTTGATGTTTTTTTTAATCTTTACACCCTGTCATGAAACTCATGTAATCAAAGACCAAAGACTGAGTTTTTGGGGTTTTTTTCCTGTGTACTGCTGTTGTTTGGAGAATAACTGGTTCAGTGTAAGGTGAAATACTTTTAGTAACTTTATCACAGTACAGCAAGTGTCTTATGGCGGCTGATTGCCATTGATGCTGTCACTGCCATCATTTGTAAAGGAGGAGATGAAGTCTGACATGATTGTTTAGGAACTGTTGTGGTTTTAACCCCAGTGGCAACTAAGCCCCACACAGCTGCTCGTCTACCTTTCCCCCGGCCCCAACAGTAGGATGGGGGAAAGAATCAGAAGGGTAGAAGTGAGAAAACTTGTGGGTTGGGATAAAAAACAGTTGAATAGATAAATCAAAAGCCATGCATGCAAGCAAAGTGGAATAAGGAATTCATTAATTGCTTCCCATCAGCAGGCTTCTGGTGAGCCGTCTCTGTGAAAGCAGGGCTCCATCACATGTAATGGTTACTTGGGAAGACAAATGCCATCACTTCGAATGTGCCTGCCCGCCCTTCTTGTTCCCCCAGCTTTATATGCTGAGCACCATGCCATATGGAATGGGATATCCCTTTGGTCAGTTGGGGTGAGCTGTCCCAGCTGTGTCCCCTCTCAACTTCTTGTGCACCTCTGGCCTACTCGCTGGTGGTGGGATGTGAAAAGCAGAAAAGACCTTGATGCTGTGTAAGTACTGCTCAGCAGTAGCCAAAACATCCTTGTATTATCAACACTGTTTTGGTTCAACGCTATGAAGAAAATGAAGTCTGTTCCAGCCAAAACCAGCACAGGAAAACGTATTTTTCCTTCTTTCATGTGTGAAATTGGAGTTACATTGCCTTTTTCCCCCTGCAGAAATCTGTGCAAGTTCTTTGAGGTTCTCTCTCACATAAGTCGTTTTAGTAGAGCAATATGGAGCTGTTCTGTGCTCCAAAGCTTCTGGAGCCTGTTTGTAAAAAATTCTTTCCCTTCTTACTCTACATGTCATATTGCTTAAATATGTAGAATGATACTTGGTTCTAATATTTATTTAAAAAAAAAAAAAAAGAAAAAAATGCTCCAGACTTCAAAGAAAGGAGCTTCCTCTCTACTGATGATAGCCAGCACTGTGATCCGTCCTGTTGTACTTCCTAGTGCTCTTTGAAGCATTACTTTTGGAAACATAATTTTTGTAATGTATAGCTTCAAGTTGAATTGGTAGAAACACAGTGGGACAATATATTTGAATATAAGACTTCTGGCTTTGTGAAAAGTGCTGATTAGTATCCAGTGTTGAAAATAAGCAGTTCTGTTTTGCCACTGTTTGTATATCTGATTAGAATTTGGAGATCTATGTCCCCAAATGTGATGAATAGTGGGGAAACTGTATGTGTAGTTAATGTTGTTATAGTTGCAGAAGTTAATTGTTGTTGAGTATCTGCTTGATTAATCAACTTATTTTTCTAGATGTAAAGAAAAGAGCAGTATGTTATTTCATTGTTACACCTCCAAGATGTGTATAATTACTTCTCGGTAAATAAATGAATTCCATTTTAGGATGAAAAATATCTATTAACAAACTTGGCTTATATTTTTAAAAGGAGAAATGGTTTATATCTGTCTCATCTAAATATTTTTACCTTACCTTGAAATAAGGTGTATTAATAAGAAATTGTATGTTTTTTATTAGGTACATCCACAGACCTATCAACCCTGATGACCCTCCCCTTATCAAACAACCCAAGCCACTGTATCCTTATCGCACAATAGGTTGTGTTTTCAACCATCAAAAGTTCTTTGGAAACTGTCAGCCCTCTGACGCTGTGGAAGTCTGTGTGTTTGACCTGCATGATGAGTCTAAATGGAAACCCATGAGTGGAGAAGCAATAAAATCCGTGTGTTCCCCTGGATCAACATCTTCAGTTCCTGCTTTTCCTCCTCTGTGTGCTTCCACAATAGATGCTGCAGTAACAAGCAATGAGATAGAATTGCAGCTGAGAATACTGGTCTCTGAACATAGAAAGGTAACACTATTTGAGCATTGTCATTGATCTGTTTTAGTAATAAAGATGCATGTTTTTACTGTGCACTTGTTTTAGACAGCCCTTTGTTAGTTGTAGGCTACTTGACTGTTCCTGTCTTTGCAATGTGTTTTCCATCAGCTTTTGCCGAAATGCAGTATGTGAAAAGTGAAATAACAGAAAAATTACTTGAAAGGCTATACTAAGCTAGGTTAGGCATCATACTTAATTGCAGCGGTGATTCTATAACCTCTTGTGTGGGCACTTCCCCCTACTCTGGCTTTGCCCCTCCTTCTAATTCTGTGATCATCAGCTGTCTTGCACCTGCAGGCTACCTATGAGTAGTCTGTAGAAGCTAGGAAGGTCAAATCTGGTTGTCAGTGGGCTTTGCCTGTCCATCACAGATGTGTTTGTTCCCCAGATAAAAGCAGGCTTTAAGCTTGTCATGGTCTTTGACTGCTTTACAAAATCAGAAGGTAATTTTAGAAGTTAGTTTCATGCTTTATCAGGATTTTTACAAGACATAATGTGCCAGAAACTACTTTTACTGTGCAAGATACTAAGGAGATGATATATCAAATCCCTGTTAGCTTGTCTGATTTTAATGGGATTTTTTGGTTGTTTTTATCTCCCCACACAATGCTCGGCCTTTGGAGTGGCAAGTAATTCTCAGAGTATGAATCTTGTGCTATGTTGAATATATACATGGTAGATTTTTGTACTTTGCGCTTGTGGGGTGGTAGGAGGAAGGTGCACGTACACGTGTGTGGGTTTTGGGGAGCTGTTATGCATTGTTCTCTCAGAAGTGGGTTTCCATGAGAGACATGGGAAAAATATGAGATGAATCTTGGTTGATCTTTCCCATATTTTTGCTCTGCATTTATGTGCTGTCTTCTTACATGTCATGCAGAGATACTGTAGCTAAAACATCATACTCGGCAGGTCTTGTTTTCTTCTAGTACTCTTAACTTCATTTTCTGGTAAATGTTTGATATTTTGTTGATTCTTCTGGTTGGTGTGTGAATCAAGTGCAAATCTTACTGCTTGGTGGGTTCACGACTGTTAACTACAAATTAAAGATATGTCATGGATTTCTTTGAGTCTATATGGTATACAAACTTACTAATATCCTAATATTTGTTCTGCATAGTTGTCATCTTTCTGTGACTTGCTTCTCAGGATCTTGGCCTTTCTACTGTTTGGGATGACCATCTATCCTATCTGTTGTCACCAGCATTAGCAGCCTATGAGCTGGAACGCACAACAAGCATTTCCACAGGAAATGAGGAGTTTCAAGATGCTGTAAGAAGAGCAGTTCCTGATGGTCACACATTTAAAGGGTTTCCTATCCATTTTGTGTACAGAAATGCCAGGAGAGCATTTGCCACCTGTCTTCGGTAAGTTTAAATGTAGAGATATTTATGTTGAAACAAATAATTGTGAATTATGAATTGGAGCTTGGGGGCAGGTGTGTGCGTGATAATGGCATTTAAAGAAAATGAATTTCTGTAAATTAGAGCTGGAATAAGAATTGTGTAGTATGTTTAATAGAATTATAGAATCCCCGGGTTGGAAAAGACCCATCAGATCATGGAGTCCAACCATTCCTATCAAATACTAAACCATGCCCCTCAGGACCTCGTCCACACGTTCCTTGAACACCTCCAGGGAAGGTGAATCAACCACCTCCCTGGGCAGCCTGTTCCAATGCCCAATGACCCTTTCTGTGAAAAACTTCCTCCTGATGTCTAGCCTGAATCTCCCCTGGTAGAGCTTGCGGCCATTCCATCTTGTCCTGTCCCCTGTGACTTGGGAGAAGAGGCCAGCTCCCTCCTCTCTACAACCTCC
>WAAB01017156.1:58337-71541 GCA_013389865.1 Piaya cayana | reverse complement strand
TCTGTGATTCTGTGATAATAACACAGTGTTCCTATACTGGACCAGATTGAAGGTGCATCTCGCCTGCTAATCATATTTTCAGCAGGTCAATCATGGATGCTTTAGCAAGGAGGAGAAAATGCTGCATTTCCACCAGACATGACAGCTCAATGCAGTACCACATTGTAGCAGAAAGAGGGTCTCCTCTAGCTCCCTTTCCCCCCCCTCCTCCTGTCTTTATTCTGCTCCTAGCTGTGCGTTCCGGTCCCTTACATTGCACTTGGGAAGTTTTTGATCATGTCCTCCATAAGCCACTGTAACTTGTTCAGCAATGAGGAGTTTTCTAAACTGAGCCTGACAGGCACTAGATCTGGCTCAGGAGATGGGGCAGATTACACCAAGAAGAGGGAAGGGAAGGAAGAGAAATAGAGAAGGAGGCAGAGGAAATGATCCCTCTCCCCTTGCACAGCAGCAAGCTGTTACATTTATCTGACTGAAAAGGTAGCAAACCCAAAGTTTTTATCTGTTTCAAAATCTCAGTGAAGTGATGCCCTGCTTCTAGCTCTCTAGACTTGTGAGCTAGAAGATAAGCAAGTCATCACACTAGTTCTACTGAGATCCCTCGCGTACTTGACATTAAGTGTGGACCTACATTATCGTATTTGGGCTCTTTTCTCAGAAGGAAGCCCTTATTCAAAGGGTGGGAATACAACAATGCTGTCAACGAATGGATGGATCTGCTCTGCAGCACTATGGCTTCCAGTTCACATCAGCTATTAAATGACCTGCTCCAAAATTTCAACAGATAATTTGAAATCAAGGTGATCCAAGAAGCTTATAATTATTTGTGGAAATAAATGCTATAAACTACCTATGACCTTGATTATATGCCTGACACCAGTTGAAATTGCCAAGGCTCTACAATTAAATCTATATTTTAATGTTTTCAAGCATAATTTATTCTAGAAATACAAATTTCTCAGAGACAGAGGTTGTTGCTATTGTGAACCTTGAACCTTCTTTTTCTTAAAAAGAGCCATCAGTTTCTTTTTCTGAAAGCATTTTTTAAATGGGATTTCTCCCTCTAAATAAAAATCAACAAGGACAGCTTTAAGCTTTACATTAATTTTGGAAGGAATATGTAGTTATCCTTTTTACTGATAGCTTTGCAGAGCACTAGTCAGTGTAAGGGTGAACGTACAGGTGATCCTTTGAAATACATCTTTTAAAAATACATGTTAAGGGTATGCTCTATGCTTCCACTTCCACTAACACTTCTAGTCAACTTTAAAAGATGCTATGGCTCATTCTCCTTTGCTCTGATGTTGGTTTTGAGGTTTTCTATGTTGCCAACAAGATTCTGCCAAACATCACAGCATGTAGTGCCAGGATAAATGTACAGAAATGTAAAAAACTGTAAATTTGTTCTCAACTGCTTTATAGTTCATATTGTCAAATACAGTTCTGCAAGCCACCTGGTGAGTGATCAGGTGAGAATTCTCCACTCCTGTCAGGAGGGTTGATTTAACACTTACTCTCAACAGTGACTGTGCTCTGCAAACAGTGGAGAGGACTGTTATTTACGTGTTCTTGTACAAGTGAGCATAAACAAGTGGATGCTCTAGCAAACTGACAATAGACTACTAACAAAGGGCCAGATGCTGTTATCCTCTTACAAGGGTGAAGAGGGACAAAATGAGTAAATATTTATATTATCATAGTGGCATGTAACTTGAGCTCAGTTGTGGAGGTAACAGTATTTTTCCAGCATGTTCATCCACTCTTTGGAATCCACATAAACCAAGCAATGGTTCAGCAGTGAGAAAAAAATTCTGACAGAAGAACTAACCCAGGTGAGAGTTCTACAGGTTTTTGGGATGTACTTTTCTCTGGGCTCAGACACTACCAAAGAGCAGTGCTTTTCTGGTCAAGAATCAGCACAGATGAATACAAAAGGTCTACCTGAGCAAAGGAGAAAAGTGTTTGTGTGTCGTGACACATACACTTCATCCCCAGAAACCAGAGATCACTCCTGGAGTTTTGGGTTAAAGCTCTGCATTCAGGACCTCTCCCTGCAAGATGACTTCAGCCAGAACGTCTTCAGTTATTGTGTCACTGCTTGTGTCACAACTCCACTAAGGCCAGCCTTTTTCTGAAGAGCACCTGATAGGTTACACTGTGTAGCTCATTCCTCATCTACCATTTATTTCCAGCTTGTTCACCCTTCTCCCACAATTACTTAAAGTCAATGGTCATCAGTTCTCCTACTCTGAGTACCTGAGCAAGGTTTGTAAGTCTCAGGCGCTTGGACGCTTGTGTCTATCCAGCTGAAAGTTAACGGAAAGTTAATTCTGCACAAGTACTTAAAATAAAATATTTTGTATTTCAGTTATCACTTTTATCCTAATGGACATTTGCCTTTGAGAGCCCTTGGAATGTGATATGCTTATGTTGTGCTTTGTCTCAGTCTTAGGGCCTCAACATGTCCATAACTCATTTAAGTGAATGCTAAGGTTGCCCCTAGCCAATGGAGAGCAATTGAACCACACTCTCTGCAGGAACTGAGAGTGGAACAAGTATGTTTCTTGGACGGTGAGATGCCATCTGTTCAGTGCATCTCTGGAGTGAAAGAAGGAAAACAAAAGTGTGTTATGTGATGCTAGTCCTGTCCTTTGTGGGTAAGAAATTGAGGCCCCACCTTGATATGTGGAAAAAGAGCACATCATGTGTCAGTGGAGTGTTGGGTGAAGCACAGTCACAACTGGGCTTGTAAACAACCCAAGAGCATCTCTGAAAAGCAGTCCATGTGAGGAAACATGTTCTTGGGCATTCCCTACATTATTGTAAAATACCAGTTGCAGTCATGGAGGTAAACTGGGCATGATGACAGGAATGGCAAAAGAAAGCAACCACTCAAAGGTGATGCTGTATATAATGAAGAATATCCCCATACAAAGTTAAAATGTTTAGCAAGAGTTGGAGTTGAATAGTTTTATTTTACAGATGTAGAGGTTACACTGTACTGTGATGGAAAAAATATTCTCCATCACGCTCAGCTCACTGTGGAGTTCTTAGAACACAGACCCAGGTGTGAACTCACTCTGAGAGGTAAAAACAAAGCCGCATTATGTAATACGATTTAATGATTATTTGAATCTCTTTTTCCATCCCTGTGGATCATTGATTTAACCTTCCTTGTTTTGTTCTTGAGATATCGCTAAAACAAGTAATCATGTTCTAAAATTAATCAGGATGATTTTTTTTATATAACCCTATAAGAACATTTTGACTTTTGCTTTCTCTCTTCAAGAAAGGAAGACTAACAGAACCAAGATTTTTGCTAGGAACTGCAAAACATTTGCAAAATGTTCAGATTGCAGGGCCATAGGGAACGAACACGTAAGCTATTACGTGCATAGCCTGGGGTCCAACTGTTATTTCCTCTCTGAGGCAAAAAAAAAGCAGACCTTTTAAAGCCACCACTAAGGAGATTTCTATTTAGAGAATATGCAATAACTCATATTGAGACAAGATTTTAATCTCAGCAAAGCTTTGGATAATCTGCTGGCACCTGTGTTTGCTGCTCTTCCACCCCATTTCACTGCTTAGACTGAAGGCCAAAGGTTGGATCCTACAAGTTTGTTTCTGGCAGCGGTTCTGCTTACATGAGTGAGGGTCTTAGCAGGAGCGAGGTAAAGATTTTTCAGGATCTGGCCCTGAAAGTGTCATCTATAAGGCAATTATGCCAGTGTCATCATCATCTATACTTCTTCACAGTCTCTTATTCTTTTTTCCCCAGTGCTGCACTGGTTGACACTATTTGCTGTGGTACACATTGTACTTATACGTTATGCTGGGTTGCCTGAGGAAAAGGTGTAAAGTTCACACAACACCTTCTGAGAGAAACGAATAGAAAGGTACTATCCAGAATGTTTGGTGAAATAATTGGGAAAGATTTTTCAGGTACAGATCAAAGCTACTGGACACATCAGCCCATGTGTTCTCTGGACAGATTTTTATAGTAGTTTAACAATACAAGCAAGAAAGGACGTTTTCAATCCTATGTAGATGCTGTAACAGGTACTGTGGCATCTTCTTTTTGCTGAGGCCTCTGTACCTGACTAAGATACAAACCCCAGTTAACAATAGGCATGTTCGTAAGTGTTAAGTCTCTCCAGCTGGAAAGAGAAAGAAATGCAAAAAAGAAAGGGGGGGGGGGGAGGTGTTTATGCATGATAATTTTGGCCATACGGTGAATGGTGTTGTAAACCAAGTTCATGTGGCTGGACATAGGAAAGAAAAGAAAAAAACAAAAATCTACCTCTAATGTATCTTACACAGGTTTTGTCCCCTTGAAAATTAGCATTATTCATTTGAAAGTGTTAAAAATAACATCAGATTTCTCTCCCTCTTTGATTCTGTGATTCATGCTTCCCTTTTTAAAATCTACACCCTGTGAAGACGAGTGCATTATCAAGGAAGGGCAAGAGGCTTGCCAGGGACAGAAGGTAATTTCCCTTAGCAGGTGCGTACAGCAGGTGGTACACAGTGTACCTGCAACGCAAAGGTAGATTTAGGCTAAGATTTTATTTAATATGGAAAACTTATTGCATCCTGAGCCACTACTGGGGATGTGCCAAAAATCGTGTCTGCAGCATGATTTATTACGTGAAAATACCACCAAACTAATCAGTGGAGTTACTAATTAATACAAATCTGCATTTTTGCATAAGCAATTAGTGCAAAGAGAGCGCAATGAAAGAGGAAGTTTGACTCATTTAATCTCAGTGTCTATTCAAGCGGAAAGACCCACTAGGGCAAGGCACTAGGATCTACATTTGGATTTCTTTTTCCTTTTGATTAGTTAAAGGAACTAAAAGGTCAGATTATCAATATTTAATTCAAATGGAAATGCATTTGTTCAAGAGGAAAGAAAACACTTTATTTAAACAAGGTGGGACTCTGGGGGTAAATGCCTGGATCAAAAATAATTAGATTTTGCAGTTATAACAGCATCTAAATCCCGTCTGATAAGGATTCTTTTTCCGAGGAACAGAGGTGGTTTGACACCGATAGCAAAGGCTGCCGATGTTATTTAAACTCTAGCTCAGGGGGTAGCTGGCCTACCAATACAATTTAGATATTTGCTTTAATGGTACATACTTGTCCGATTTGAGGTTTTTTTAATCAACTTGAATTATATTTTAAATCTATTGTGATTTCATAATTGTGTGCACTTGACTAAAAGAATCATTTAAAAAGCTGATAATTAAACCTTGGTAGTCATGTATTTTCCATTAACTAAATAGAAGTTTACATTTATAGAATTAAAACAATGACACCATTTATCTAACGGGTGGAAAGCTCAATAAAATTAATACATCAAGTCTTAAGGGAAAAAAAAGAGCAGAAAAGGCACCGTAATCTTTCGTACCAGTTCTGAATCCAGCTGCACACACATGCCAGCGAGCAGCTCCCGCAATCCCAACGCTCCCCGGCACCAAACCGGTACCGGGGCGGTATTTAAAGCGTTTTCTCCCGCGGTGATTTCTGAGCCAAGGCAGCCGGAGCGGAGCTGGGCGCGTTCGGGCGCTGCCTCCTCCTCCCGAGCAAAACCCAACCCGGTGCATCCCCAGCCCGTGCGCGAGGGGACCGGCCAGAGGGGACAGGAGTACGGACACTTTCCCTTTATTTATTTTTGTCTTTAGGATAACCCTCAGGCTTTGTGTCGCTGAGAGAAGGAGCAGGGAACGCGACAGCGAGCCCGAACAGCCCGGGCAGTAAATCACTCGCTAAATTATAAGCGCGGCTCTGTCTCTCCAATAGCTTTAAGCTATTTGGGGAGGCATCCTTTTTCCCCGCACTCTCGCAGGTGCAATATGAATCAATTATCTTAATTAAGATAATGCCGCAAACCCAAGAGATTTCCTCGGGAGCGGATTTCGCGCTCCGGACAACCGTGAAGCGTTTCCACGGCGCCGCTCCCCCTCCTCCCCGCACCGGGCGGGCCGGGGCTCGGCCCTGTCGGAGCCCCGCGAAGGGGCCGCGCTCCCCGGGGCTTCGCCTCCGCCGCCGGGGCCCGGAGGTGGCAGATGAGCCGGGAGGCGGCGGGGCCGGGGAGCAGCTTTGTGGGGACGCGTGCGATTCGCGTGCCGCGCAGCAGGAGGGGAGGGGGCAGAGGGGAGGGAGAGAAAGGGAAAGAGAAAGAAAGAGAGGAAGAAAGAAAGAGAGAGAAAGGAAAAGAGAAAGAGAAGAAGGGGGAGGGAGAGTAGAAAATAGAAAAAGGAACGTGGAAGAAAAAAAAATACGGAAAGAAAAAGAAAAAAAATATTCGGGAGGAAAAAATAAGCAGAAGCCGAATTAGAAGCCAGATGGAGAAGGAGGAGTCTGTAGGTCNTTGAAAGTGTTAAAAATAACATCAGATTTCTCTCCCTCTTTGATTCTGTGATTCATGCTTCCCTTTTTAAAATCTACACCCTGTGAAGACGAGTGCATTATCAAGGAAGGGCAAGAGGCTTGCCAGGGACAGAAGGTAATTTCCCTTAGCAGGTGCGTACAGCAGGTGGTACACAGTGTACCTGCAACGCAAAGGTAGATTTAGGCTAAGATTTTATTTAATATGGAAAACTTATTGCATCCTGAGCCACTACTGGGGATGTGCCAAAAATCGTGTCTGCAGCATGATTTATTACGTGAAAATACCACCAAACTAATCAGTGGAGTTACTAATTAATACAAATCTGCATTTTTGCATAAGCAATTAGTGCAAAGAGAGCGCAATGAAAGAGGAAGTTTGACTCATTTAATCTCAGTGTCTATTCAAGCGGAAAGACCCACTAGGGCAAGGCACTAGGATCTACATTTGGATTTCTTTTTCCTTTTGATTAGTTAAAGGAACTAAAAGGTCAGATTATCAATATTTAATTCAAATGGAAATGCATTTGTTCAAGAGGAAAGAAAACACTTTATTTAAACAAGGTGGGACTCTGGGGGTAAATGCCTGGATCAAAAATAATTAGATTTTGCAGTTATAACAGCATCTAAATCCCGTCTGATAAGGATTCTTTTTCCGAGGAACAGAGGTGGTTTGACACCGATAGCAAAGGCTGCCGATGTTATTTAAACTCTAGCTCAGGGGGTAGCTGGCCTACCAATACAATTTAGATATTTGCTTTAATGGTACATACTTGTCCGATTTGAGGTTTTTTTAATCAACTTGAATTATATTTTAAATCTATTGTGATTTCATAATTGTGTGCACTTGACTAAAAGAATCATTTAAAAAGCTGATAATTAAACCTTGGTAGTCATGTATTTTCCATTAACTAAATAGAAGTTTACATTTATAGAATTAAAACAATGACACCATTTATCTAACGGGTGGAAAGCTCAATAAAATTAATACATCAAGTCTTAAGGGAAAAAAAAGAGCAGAAAAGGCACCGTAATCTTTCGTACCAGTTCTGAATCCAGCTGCACACACATGCCAGCGAGCAGCTCCCGCAATCCCAACGCTCCCCGGCACCAAACCGGTACCGGGGCGGTATTTAAAGCGTTTTCTCCCGCGGTGATTTCTGAGCCAAGGCAGCCGGAGCGGAGCTGGGCGCGTTCGGGCGCTGCCTCCTCCTCCCGAGCAAAACCCAACCCGGTGCATCCCCAGCCCGTGCGCGAGGGGACCGGCCAGAGGGGACAGGAGTACGGACACTTTCCCTTTATTTATTTTTGTCTTTAGGATAACCCTCAGGCTTTGTGTCGCTGAGAGAAGGAGCAGGGAACGCGACAGCGAGCCCGAACAGCCCGGGCAGTAAATCACTCGCTAAATTATAAGCGCGGCTCTGTCTCTCCAATAGCTTTAAGCTATTTGGGGAGGCATCCTTTTTCCCCGCACTCTCGCAGGTGCAATATGAATCAATTATCTTAATTAAGATAATGCCGCAAACCCAAGAGATTTCCTCGGGAGCGGATTTCGCGCTCCGGACAACCGTGAAGCGTTTCCACGGCGCCGCTCCCCCTCCTCCCCGCACCGGGCGGGCCGGGGCTCGGCCCTGTCGGAGCCCCGCGAAGGGGCCGCGCTCCCCGGGGCTTCGCCTCCGCCGCCGGGGCCCGGAGGTGGCAGATGAGCCGGGAGGCGGCGGGGCCGGGGAGCAGCTTTGTGGGGACGCGTGCGATTCGCGTGCCGCGCAGCAGGAGGGGAGGGGGCAGAGGGGAGGGAGAGAAAGGGAAAGAGAAAGAAAGAGAGGAAGAAAGAAAGAGAGAGAAAGGAAAAGAGAAAGAGAAGAAGGGGGAGGGAGGGTAGAAAATAGAAAAAGGAACGTGGAAGAAAAAAAAATACGGAAAGAAAAAGAAAAAAAATAATCGGGAGGAAAAAATAAGAAGAAGAAGGATTAGAAGCCAGATGGCGGAGGGGGAGAATAGAAGTGAGCAAAAAAAAAAAAAAAAAAAAGACACTCTTGAACCGATAAAATCAAGCGGCTGGGGATGAGGAGAGGCAGGGAAGGTGGGAGACCGGAGCAGCGGAGCCAGGGCAGAGCGAGCCACACAGGGCGATGGGGAGCAGAAGCGGCTCCGGAGCCGCGAGGGGAGCGGCAAGGAGGGACCGGAGTGCCCCGAGCCTGCCCGGTCCCTCGCCGGGCTCGCCAGCCCCTCTGCCCCATCGCAGCCGCTGTGCTTGTCTGCCGACGGTTTGCGGACTGTATTTTGCGCTCGGAAGGCTGCGGTGCTGCAGGCGGAGCCGCAGCGGCGTCCCAAAGCTCTCCCCGGGGTTCAGTTTTTTCCCCTCCTCCTGGTGTTTCTCCCCGCGCTCCCGGGGGCATTCCCAGCCGGTCCCGGCCATACGCGGGTGACGTTTTTTCCACTCTTCAAACGTCGCCGCTGCCCAAAGGCTCCGGCAGAGCCCGTTAATGGGGCAGCGCTCCGAGGGGGCGGGCGGCGCGTCCCCCCGTCCCCAGCCCCAGGGACACCTCCGCGGGCAGCGAGGGGCTCGTCCGGGCCGGGGCTGCCGCGAGTGGGGCTGGCACCGGCTCTTGACCCCCGGCGGTGCCCCGGGAAGGGCTGCGGCCGCCGGTTACCCCAGCTCCGTCCCGGCACGCGCCGCCCCGAGAACCGGCCGGCTCGGAAAGAACAAACCGCAGCCGCTTGCCTCGCGTGTTTGATTACCGAGAAGGCAATCGGCCCCGGAGCCCTGTCCTGCCACCCTGCCGGTCCCGGGCTATGTAGGTCACGGACGGGAGAGAAACGTCTCCAAGATAACCCGACCTGGAAAAACATCTTAGGAATCGGTTTCCGCAGGGCACGATTATTGGTTTCGTATATTCGAAAATAAATGGTTTCTCATCCCCTTCTTTTTTTTCCCTCTCATGTTATTGATTACATCTCCGGATAACGCGGGCCGGTAGCAAAGCTCCCCGCGTTATCCCGCAAGGGGGAACGTCTCCCTCTTTGTAGCTGAAATTCGGCAGCGTTTGCCAACTCCGTTCGAAGACTTTTCAAACGCCTTTCTCTCCAGCTCCACGCGAGCCGCCCGTTTTTCCATCAACACCCCGGGCAGAGCCAAACACCGTTTGCTGCGGGACGGACCCGAGGGGCGGGAGGGCGACTTGTGGAGCGGAACGGAGCGAGACCAGGAGGCTCCCGGGAGCCCGTTAGGAGCCGCGGCACCCCGGCACAATGGGAACAATGCGGCCCCGCGGGCCGGGGCAGGCGGTGCCCCCCACGGCGGCGAGGGGCGATGAGGGAGGGGGGGTGGCCCGGTGACAGATGGCGGCCGCCCGCCGGGCCACAAAGGGCGTGCCGGCTCGGCGGGCGGGCGCGCGCTCGCATACAAATCAGGGGGTGTCACGTGTGACGTGGGAGGCCATCTGGCGCGTGCCGGCGGGCGGGGCGGGGCCGGCGGGGCGGGGCGCACGCGCNGAAAAAGGAAAATTAAAAAAAAAAAGGAGTCACACGCGACGCCCTCGCACGGAAAAAGCTGCGCCGGGGTTATGAGACCGTCACCGCGCAGGAGAGACTGAGCGACGGAGGTAACGGGAACGCGGGTCGTTTAGCCCTCCCCGCGGGAAGGGGGTTGGCGGCGGCTGCCAGGGTGAGAGAGGGACCCACGGGGTCGGACGGGGCTTCGATTTGCGGTGTCGCTCGCGGTCGTCGGAAGCGGCGGTCGGTGCCGCCCGCACACCTGTATCCTCCGTACACGCCATGCACGCGAGTCGTATATACGGGCGGTGTTTAAATACCTGCGTGCGCCCATCTGTACGCACACGCTATATCCGTATTTGTGCTCCCCCCTGCGCGGAGGGCAGCCGCCCCGCTCCCCACGTAGGCTGCGCCCCGGCGGCCGGTCGGCGTTGTTTCCCCCGGTGCCACCGGGGGCCGGTCCCGAGAGGATCCCGCGGGAAGAGGTGGGACGGTGCCCGTCTGCCGCTGGGAGCCGGGGCCGGTTCCGCACCTGTTACCGCGGACGGGGACCGAGCGGCGCCACCGCTCTGCGCCCTTTCCGTGGGCGGCCGGTAGCCGGGCCGGGGGGCGCTCGCCGGGAGCGGCTGGGGGCGTCGGGGGAGCGGGTGCCCGGCGCCCGTCGGGGCGGGCAGTGCGGGAGCCGCGCTCCTCGGCGGCGAGGGGGCAGCGCCGGGGACAGGTGTCGCGGGCGGCCATCCCTTCCCCGTGGATGCGGGTGTGTGTCCCCCGCCTTTCCCACTGCCCGGTTCTGCGAATGGGTTGGTTTTATTTAAAAGAAACCCCAAACCAACCAAACAAAAAAACCCCAACAGCTTGGTCTGCCCGCGCCGTGCGGCTCGAGCTGCTCCCGCACGCGTAATCTGCTTATATTCCCCGCTAATATCAGCGAGTTACATAATGGCACTCGAACATATGTCATCTCAATTATAAGGCAGGACCGCGGAGACAATTAAAAGTTCGCGCTGGCACCGGCGGGGAGCCGGAGCGACCCTCAGGGGGAGGGAACGGGTGGCTTGTCCCCGCGGGTCCGGGTGCTGACGCGGCTCTTTTCTCTCTCCTGGCGGCGCAGAGCTCACCATGACCAAGTCGTACAGCGAGAGCGGGTTGAGGGGCGAGCCCCAGGGGCCCCCCAGCTGGACGGACGAGTGCCTCAGCTCCCAAGACGAGGAACACGAGGCCGATAAGAAGGAGGAGGACCTGGAGGGTCTGCACGCCGAGGCCGAGGAGGACTCGCTGAGGAACGGCGAGGAGGAGGACGAGGAGGACGACTTGGACGAAGAGGAGGAGGAAGAGGAGGAGGAGGACGACGACGACCAGAAGCCCAAGCGGCGGGGCCCCAAGAAGAAGAAGATGACCAAGGCGCGCATGGAGCGGTTCAAGCTGCGGCGCATGAAGGCCAACGCACGGGAGCGGAACCGCATGCACGGGCTGAACGCGGCCCTGGACAACCTGCGCAAGGTGGTGCCCTGCTACTCCAAGACACAGAAGCTCTCCAAGATCGAGACCCTGCGCCTGGCCAAGAACTACATCTGGGCGCTCTCCGAGATCCTGCGCTCGGGCAAGAGCCCCGACCTGGTCTCCTTCGTGCAGACCCTCTGCAAGGGCCTGTCGCAGCCCACCACCAACCTGGTGGCCGGCTGCCTGCAGCTCAACCCGCGGACTTTCCTGCCCGAGCAGAGCCAGGAGGTGCCGCCCCACGCGGCGGCGGCGGCGGGTGCCCCGTTCCCGCCCCACCCGTACCCCTACCAGTCGCCGGGGCTCCCCAGCCCGCCCTACGGCACCATGGACAGCTCCCACCTCTTCCACCTCAAGCCGCCGCACGCCTACGGCGCCGCGCTCGAGCCCTTCTTCGAGAGCGGCCTGGCCGAGGGCGCCAGCCCCGCCTTCGACGGGCCGCTCAGCCCGCCCCTCAGCGTCAACGGCAACTTCTCCTTCAAGCACGAGCCGGCCGCCGACTTCGACAAGAGCTACGCCTTCTCCATGCACTACCCCGCCGCGCTCGCCGCCCCCGCCCACGCCGCCATCTTCCCGGCCGCCGCCGCCCGCTGCGACGTCCCCGTCGAGGGTTTGGCGCCCTACGAGGGCCACGCGCACCACGAGCGGGTCCTGAGCGCCCAGCTCGGCGCCATCTTCCACGAGTGAGGGGGGGGAGGCGGCCGCCCCGCTCCCGGCGACGAAAATCACGAGCAATAATTAGGATCTATGCAATTTTTAACCTAGCGATGGGCCAATTACAAAATATATATGAGATCTATATTTTTCAACCAACGTTTTACTACTTGTTACCTTTCCCATGCTGAATTATTTTGTTGTGATTTTGTACAGAATTTTTAATGACTTTTTATAACGTGAATTTCCTATTTTAAACCATGCAGCTTCATCAATTTTTATACATATTGGAAAGGTAGAATTATATCTAATTTATACAAAATAATTTAACTAATTTAAACCAGCAGAAAAGTGCTTAGAGAAGTTATGTTGCCTTAGCACTTCTTTCCTTTCAAATAGTTGAAGAAGAAGAAGAAAAAAAATGCACAATCTGGGCAGTTTATTTCCCATGAAAGTATCTTTTCTTTTTTTTAGTTTGTTTTATTTTACTTTTAATTTTCCTTTCCCCCCTACGACAAGAACCAGATCCCCTAGGTCTTGAGAAGATACAAGAACGAGAGACTTATTTTCTATTAAAACATATCAATTCAACACCTTACTTGCACAAACTTGTATATAAAGATTATAAGCAAATGCCAACACCCTTTTTAAATTGAAAGCTGCTTGACTATCACATACAATTTGCACTGTTTCTTTTAGTCTTTGGACCCCTTGGCATTCCGTGGTTTTGGGTTTTTTTTGAAGAGAACTTGAAGATGTTAATGTTTCCAGGCGATATAAATGCATGATTTTATACATGTTCACAAAATCTGTGGTTGTCATATGCTCATCTTATAAATCGGAACCTAAAACTAATCAGGTTGTTAAAGTCGGGCTCTATACCTATTGTAGTCGATTAGTACGGTAGCTTGAAACAAATTCAAACCATTTAATCCGTAATTAGAACAATAGCTATTGCATGTACAATGCAGTCCAGAATAAGTGCTGTTTGAAATGTAACGCTGGTTCAACTGGAATCAATCTGTACTGTAATTTTGTTTGTAATCCTGTATATTATGGTGTAATGCACACTGGGATTTTAGAAAAACATCCGTCCTTTGGCAACAACATAGTATTGAACATTTGGTCGAATGTTGCATTTCTCCTTAAATGTGATTATTTTTTT
>WAAB01017156.1:0-46008 GCA_013389865.1 Piaya cayana | reverse complement strand
GCCGGCGGGACGCGGGGAGATGCCGGGCGGCGCGTTCTTGCGGCCGCGGAGCCGGGGCGGCCCCGAGGAGCGGCGGCGCAGGGTGGCCCCGGTGGCCGCGGCCGCGGCGGGGGAGGAGCCGCTCCTCAGGGGCCTCTTCGAGATCGCCGGGAGGAGCTGCGACGTGGTGCTGAGCGCCCGGCGGCTGCGCTGGAGCCCCGTCCTGCCCGAGAGCCCCGCAGGTGGGACGGGCGGGCGGCGGGTCCGGCCGAAAGCTGAGAGTCGGTGGCGCCTGCGGTGTGTGACCCGGCTGATCCCCGCCAGAACCTCTTGGCGGGTGGTACGAGGGGGACTAGGTGTACGAGCTGGTGTTTTCGCGGCTCCCCGGCCCCGGGCGGAGCAGTAAGAGGATTTGATTCTGTATCTGCTGCGCCAGCTTTGCCCCCTGGGCTCTCTCTGTGACAGGGGCACGAACCGGGGCGCGGGGGCGGGTTGTGACTCTGAGAAATGCGCCTGAGTTTTGTGCTGAGGCTTCTGTGGCACCTTGTCCCTGCTCCCTGCTGTTCCAGGGAAGCGACACGCTGTGAGAAAGTGATTTTACCAAGGATTTGATCGAGTCAAACAAGCGATACACAAAAGTTTTAGAGGAAAGAAAAATTTCCTTAAACTTAACCAAGTAGTTAAGTAGTCTTCCCCCCCCCTCCCCCCCGAAACTGTACAAATATAAACTTGCTTTCAGAGCTACATAAGAACTCTTAAAAGTGCCCGGTTACTGCAGTGACCTCCCAGTGCTTATGTGAACGGGAAGGCAGAGTTGCCTTCAGGAACGCAGTTTCCAGACAGCGCAGTTGCCTTCTGCGCTTGGCCAGGCCTAAAACACCACGTTTATTTTAGTAGTATTTTGGACAGAACTCATAGGGGTAAGATCTGACAGCTGTAAATTCAGCATACAGAGAAGCAAAGTTTCTTCCACACACCACTTTTTCTATGTAAGGATAATCTGTTCCTCTGTAAGGTTGTCTGTACGCTGCAGAGTCTCAGCAATGTAGGAGCCCACAATTCCAGTGCTGCTGCTGTTGCGGAGAAATACTGAGATGCTCACAGCTGAAGTTATTATGCTTCAATTCCTGTAACCATGTTGGGATACCAGAGCTGCTGAAATCAAACTAAGGTGGTGTCGTGCATAGCTATTGACTCTTACCCTCCAAAGAGTGTAACCATGTTAACAGGCTATTGTGCTCTGACTTAGCAGGGCTTTTCAGCCCTTTTCAGCAGGGCTGCTGAGTTGTGAAGAGGAAGGGCTGCACTGATGTGGGTAGATCCTTCCTCTTCTGGAACCTGTCTAGGTACTTCAGTAACACTGTTACACAACACTCTAGCCACTCTTACCTTTTGGGATTAACTACAGGTCTCTGTGTATGTGATCCGAAGTGAGATGTATTAATTATTTAGTTCTGTGTGCAGTGCCCTAATATGATTGCTACTTTATTTTCTGGCTGGTTTAGTGTAGCTTGAATTATATCATATATCAAGAAGTTGGGTCCATGATTTCTTTTAATTGTCACTAGTGAAAGTTTTTAAGGTACAGATAGCAAGTAAGAATTTTGTTACATATCACTTCATGCGTTCAGGGATGGGAATATTCTTTTTTTTTTTTTTTGGTTTGGTTTTTTTTCCCATGAGAAGTCCACCCTCTAAACTGCAACTTTGTGTAAGATCATTTTATCCTGTGCTCATACAGGCATTGTGAGCTTTTCTATCCTAGTACTTGTGAGGTAATAAAGTGTGCAGTTCTTGAAATGTAGTGCTTGAAGTCAGGCATGTTGCAGATGTCAAAACTTTAGGGATTGTATGGAAAGCAGCACTGACAAGTTGATGTCAGTTATAGCAGGATTTGGGCTTTTACTGCACATGTATTAAATATATGCCAATACATCATGGTCTCTGACAGTTCAGTTTTGTACTATGTTGTATTAAGCTGCTGAATATTTTGGTTTCTGAGAAGTTCTTAATGTCCTACTTTTTTACTAGCTGAAGTGGAAAAGACAGTGATGTTTTCCAAATGCTAGATTTTTCCTTAAGTTTGTGGTAGGTTACAAGCCATAGGATTTCCAAATTCTAAAATGTCAAGTACTTACAGTGAAGGTAAAAGGATTTTCTGTTTCTTAATTGGTATGGATGCCACCACTATGTTATCTCTGGCTGTTCCTGCTGATGCAGTCGCAGAGGTCAAATGTTGTTTTTGGAACCTGAGTGGTTTTTTAAATCTCATGCCATCTTGTATCCTAGTAGCAATTACCCTGGGGCCTGGGACCTGTACTGGTGCTGGGAGAAGCCATCTGTGTTACTGTCTCATTTGGTGTAACAGAAGTGCAGCAGTGCGGCACGTAGGCTGAGCTGTCAGTAGGTACAGGAGGTGGTCAATGGCTCTTTGGGTAGGTCTGTTCCACTGGGATTTGGCTTAAGCATATTTTCTCCAAGCCAAAAGCTTCATAACTGATTTTACTTGAGGCTGTAAAAAGTCAGGTCAGGACTTCACACTTTGCCAGTGATGCTAAATGAAATATCTTGGACTTTTATGTAGTAATTATATGTAATTCTGGAAAAGACCGTTCTTCTGTGGCAGTCACTCTAGTCTGCCGAATCAGAGAACTGTCAGGCAGTCACTTTCTTCCCTTTAGCTTAGTCTGTTCCCCCTCAAGAGTTCCTCAGAACTATTCCTGGCTTGTTGGAGTTGTTTGTTATCCACAGTTAGAATCCGCAGTTAGAATCATAGAATAATTGTGGTTGGAAGGGACCTTAAAGATCATCTAGTTCCACCCACTCTGCAATGGGCAGGGACATGTCCCACTAGATTGGGCTGCCTAATTCTCACTGTATGGTTTTTACATACAGTAGCTCATGCAGCCTGGGCTCCTTCAGCTTCTAGACAACTCAAAGCTCCAATTGAAAGTTCCCAAGCAATCTGCTGTGCCTGGGCTTGATCATTTTGAACTCCTATATGTGTAGTTCTGCCCCATTGCACTGTTTCTGTGGAGCTTTTGGCAGCATGATTATCAGACAGACTTCCTATTTTTATTCTCCCTTTGATTTCTGCAGCTTCTGTCTCCTAGAAGTTTTTGGCTGCTGGTGCTCACTGAAGATTTTTGATTGGCTTCCTTTGTTGCTCACTCTCCAGACCTCATAGTAGGCTCCCCATCAGCCTCTTATCCCCTTCCAAATAACCATGACCCGTTATGAATTTTGTGTGTTTTCTATTGTAACAAAGCTTGGGCAGGTGACTAGACGAAGAACCTGAGGGAGCAAATGTGTCAAGTAGGAACTTGGGCAACATGGCTTGGCTGCCCCCTAAAAATGCTAAAATTACAGCCTGAGTGCAGGTCGGCTGAGCCTTTTCTTCTCACCAGAGCCAGATACCCTCTGATCTATAACTGGTCGCTTATTTTTAAAAATCTAGTGGGCACTGCAACGAGAAGTAGAGCTCACAGTCAGTAATTACTAGCTATTTCTCTTACTTTTCTCTATATGGCTTTCCTGTGCTATAGTCACTGAAATTAAGAAAAAAACAAGACTTCTCTCTGTATTAATAATCCAGTCCTAAAGCTTCTCAATTCTGGTGCTGCTTCAAAACCATATCAGAGAAAGCCATCCTAAATTCAGATTTGAATATCATATGTGGGTTTTAGAAGTTCTTAGAAGATAGTAAGAATGATCAAATGACGGAAAAAATATTTACATTTTAAGAACAAATGCTTGGAGCTGATTTGTGTGTGTGTGTGCGCTAAAGTTTGAAGACTAATGAAATGTAGGTGATTAGGAGCAGTGGATATAGGAATCATTTGTAGTTTAGAAGTTTCAGTACAACTAGCGTCAATTCAGCCTTCTTTATGCTGTTCTTCCAACACGGCTTGTTTTTTGCTGTCGAATGAGAACTTTAATCCTTGCATTTCTTTAAAATATTGCTACAGTCTTTTCTGACTTACAACAACTACTGTATTTCAGCAAGTTTCTGTCAGATAGGAAAAGGAACAAGACTGGCACTTTCTCAGTGTTTTACTGGTATGTGAGGCCAGGAAAGTTTTGATCATTATGAAAACCTAAGTGTATTTTCTTGTGTGTATAATGTACTTGACTGAAGGGTATATGAAGTTGTTGTCTGATTGACAGCATGTAGGCTGGACTGAGTATGCGGGTAATAATAATTTGGATAAAACTTGCTTTTTAATACAAGTAATAGAACATAATATTCTAAATTAGTTGACCAATAAGAAAGTAAGATCTCTGGAGCAATCCAGAGGCTAATGTATCATTGAATATATATTTTCTTAATGAAGTAAAAAAGTCCATATGTTGTTTAAGTATGCTATTTGTATACACAGCATACTACAGTCCTTGTTGATATTATTCAAAAATGTAAATATTCTATATAAGTGCAGAAATAAGGAAAAAAACCTGATGTAGTGCAACAGTGAATGAGTTAGCAATAAAGGACTTAAAATTAATTCCAAGTGCATAATGGCCTGCTGCCAAGGCTATTTAGGAACAGATGTGGCTGAAATAGATACCAATAGTCTATTTGGGATCTCTAAAGTAAGACATCTGTCAGTCTGTCGGTCAGTCAGGAATAATGGAAATGGGAACTGTCTGTTACAAATTGTGAATAACTGAAGTTCCATGTTGGTGAAATTCAAAGCTTTTGATTCTACTTCTGACATGTATAATTTCTCCAAGTGACTTATCTATTGGCCAAACAGGAAAACTGTTTTTAAGGAAGAGACATGAAAATAAATAATATGAAGTGTAACTGAGAATGAGATGTCCACACATCACATTAATATATGGCTTTAAGATGTAAATTAGAGAAAGCAAGTACACAGTTTTAAAGAATCTCAGGGTGCCCAAACTTACAAGACATTTTAAAATCTTTTTCAAGGAAGTCCATGAAAATCATGTCCTTTAGGTAAACTGTGAAGTAATTTGTTAATTTAAAACTTAATTTTGAAATTTAAAAAAATGATTGAAAATAATAGTGAAAAATTAAAAATATTTATGGAAATGAGTTATACTGATTAAAGGTCTCTTAAAATTTGTTCTTTATTTCAGGTGGTTTCTAGACATAATGTCTTGATTCTCTGTGTTTCTCTTATTCTTTATCTGGAGAACGGTTAATGGTTATGTGTTTGTGGAACAACTTACATTATTTCATGCTTTCTGGTCTTTTTCTCACATTTCACATGTTTGTGTAGCTCTCTAATTATGCTGAAAGGGATTAATGTATCCTGACTGTTTAATAGTGGATTTCATATGTACTTCAATTCTCTACCTCCAAAGAGAGAAATCAGATATTTAAATATTTGTTCTGGAAAATAAGTGTCTATGCTATATCTTGCAAATAGTGTGTGTGTTTGTGTTCACATACATGTTAAGCTGTGTTTTTGTTAGTGAATTGGGTTCTGATGCTACATGAGTCTGAAATAACAGGATTTATTAGCTTTCACACAATTGAATAACTCTTCCTCCTGGCCTTTTATTTTTTTTAATGGAAAACTATTTCTATAGGTGATATTGTGGTTTGTGTTATATTAAAGCTTTTGCAGGCCATAAAATGGCAAGTTTTAGACTTATGATGGGGTTTGTTTTTGTGGTAGATCTTTGTTTTTCTTCATTTCTCCTGTTGCATTCTGTATTAATGACACCTTGCCATATAATATTATAGATAAGGTCATGCTCTGCATTATTCATCTCATCTGCCTGCCTGGCAAGCAGGGGATGGTGGCTGGCTGGGTGCTTGGTGTATTATGCATCATCAGGCAGTTGGCACAGCAGTAAGAAGCCAGACGAAGCTGGTGCTGGGTTTTGGCTGCTGAGCAGGCCAAGTGAAGAAATATAGATTGGAATCCAGGAACAAGCAAGAACACTGCAGTAGGGGTAAGCTGATGTGTTAAGGGAGCCTAAGGGTTTTGGTGAAGTGCCATATGGGTGTGGAAGGGATTTGGGGGTATCAGTAAATGGAGGAGAAGCTGAGGATGTTGCTGGGCAGATAGGAAGACATGCAGGGTGGTGCAATAGCTTGCATGATTCAGGGTGGGGAAAGCACTGGAAAGTCAGAGGAAACATGATAAGGTGGTGAGGTGAAGAGAGGTAGGCTGCTAGGTTGTTTGAAAAAAAAAAAAAATTAAACTTCCATAATTTTCCTGTTCATAGAATACCAGCCAACTCTTGACTATGCTTTCTGTGCAAATTTGTGCAAGAGTAAGTTGATGGCCTTGCTTATACAGCATGACAGAAAGAATCCGAATGTCTATGTTAAAAAAAATTGATATACTAACCAATGTTTGATATCCATGCTATTTTCTTATCCTTGATAGTGCTATAGGGCTGAGTCCTTTCTTCTGTGTACACTATTGTTCTTTTAAATCATAAACCCAGTATGCAGTCAAATCCCTTCTCTAAGCATTTATCTTGTATCTCAGTTTCTGACTGTGCTGTTCTTCAGCCTTTGAGAAACGTTTTTTTTTAACCCCTCTTTCATATTCCAGTATTCTGTCGTAATCTTTTGTTGTCATTTTATCATGTCATCCCTGAATTTGGATCTCTCTAGTTTGCAACTTTATGTCTTCTGGTGTATCAAATGTTACTAACTTACCTTGACTTTCCAGTGTATTTTGTTGGCAAATACATGGTTTCTTTCAGGCAATCCCTCTGGTTTAGAAGCAGTGCTCTGTAAACCTCCGAGAAGCTACATAATCCCTGAAATCTTTTCCTTTTTTTTTTTTTAGTAACATCTGCAGGAAGCAAATAAAAAAAATCTGATGAACAGCTTGGTTGCTCATAGTCTGAGACTGAGGCTAGTTTCTTTGTTGCTGTTTCTCTCCTTGTACTGTGTGTATTATGTGGTTCTGCAGCACATGGCATGGGATAGTTGTGGACATCATGGTGCCTTAAAGGGGTGTTCTGCTATGGTAAATCCATATAAACTTGCCTCTGTAGTTGTGACTGTTCACGGTAATAAATGGATTAGAATTCAGAATATGATGTTCTTTTACATTTTCTTATTTTGTATCTTCACAAAAGACATGCTTAGGTTAAGACATTTCTATCTTTATTTTACAGTTACAAAATAGAAATAAAAATAAAGCAGGAAACTGTCATCTGCTCTTGTTGGAGTCAAAATAAACGAAACTTAGATAAACAGTTTTCATTGTAGATATCTTATTTCTCAACTCTGTATATTACAAGAGCAGTGGGTACATAATAGGTAGTAGAGCGGTTATGCAAACCCTGAACAAGTAGGTATTGGATAGAATTAATCCTTTCTTGTTTGCTGTTTCATTTAGGCATTTTAAACTATTTTATGCACTGCCTTTAGAAGGAAGTTTTTGCTTAAATATGTGTAGTGCTCTAAAAATATGTTTATCCTTTGACAACATGAAAAAGCCTGGATGGCTGAAAATCTCTGACCACAGTCCTGAGGAACTGAATAGCCATTGCCTACCTTAAGATTTGTTGGTCATGGAACTGATGTTTTCCTTTCAAGGAAATCAGTCATCCGGTTTTTTTATGACTAATGTTGTAGCAGTATGTGCAGACAAAAACCTATAATGTGTTGAGTATCTGATACATGTATTACCATATTGCCATAAGGAACTCCTATTATGTTAGACACCAACTGATTTTGTGATAGTGTTGGATTTCTCTCACATATGTTTATGTTTTTGTACAGATGATCCTTTTGGAACATCTGCTAGTTTTGTGGTGGTATCTGCTGTTTCCTTTCAAAATTTGACCTTTCTGTCATTTACTGCTGGGACTGGTATAGAGCTGCATTATACTCAGACCCTTTTCTAAATTGATTCCTGTGTTATTCACATTTAATTGTCAAGTTTTTGAGTTAATTGTGTTTCACCATTCTCTGACATACAACAGAATTGAGTGCAACTGTAAAGTTAATTTATTAACCTTTTAAGATACCATTTAATGTTATTTATTTTTTAACTGCTAACTTGAAATGAGCGACGAGGACTTCCTCCTTCCAACTGTTTAGGTCATCTCAAAAATACTTGTGTCTGCAGGTGAAGTGTAAAGATGGTATTTCTCAAACTATTAGGGAATAAGTTTTAGAACTCCCTTCTTGCAGCTTCTCCCTTTATTGAAATGGTATTAGTTCAGATACTATTCTTTGGACAGTGATACCAGTTTAGGATCACATCTTCAAATGTAGCTGAATAAGTGAAAATACAAGCACAACTGAAATTCAGTTGTGATATGGCACTGCAACTGGCAGGGAAGTCATGACCCTGTAAATGCAACCAAAAATGGGTTCTTAGCATGCTGTTAACTCCTCCTCATGAATGAATAATCAAGATATATTATAACCTCTCTTTCAGATATAGAGGTTATCCAAGTAACTGGATTTTATGCAGTTACAATGAAGAGTTGAAGAGGTTGGTATTCCCTGTTTCTGCACTCTGCTCAAGCATAGGGATCCTTTTTGTAGAACTTACTGTGGCCCTCTGCAGGAAAAAAAATGGTATATTGAGCTTTTGTAATTATGAAAAGTGGCAAATTATTTTGTTTCCAATGTATGAGGCATGCTTGTATAGAGATAGTAATTTATTTCACATAATACTGTTTAACCATTTAACTTTTAAAATCAAATTTAAACATGCATGAGACTTAATAATTAAAAAAAATAAGTTTCTGCTATTTCTTTAGCTTCAGTTATTGATATGTTTTGTCATCTAGTTATATATTTTAACTCCAAACTGTACTAATTCCAAAGATGATTTTGGAGTTAAAAGTAATTGACTTCATGATTTTCAGTGGCAATCTCACTAAAAGAAAAAAATTAGTTGCCTCATTTGAAATATGTTTACGTCTTTCTTGGTTGAACCTAAATGCCTTTGTGAACACATATTTTGTTATTCTCAAAGTCTGCAGCTTAAAAATGCACTATTGAATAATAATTTTTTGCTTTCTGTAAGATCTCAAAGTAAGTTTTCATATTATATTTCCTCATGGAGTGATACCCTCCCACCCCACATAAGTTCAGCAAAGCAGCAAGAAGTCTCCCACAAATCTGTATATTTTGTGATACTAGAATTACCAATATTACCATCTATTCTTTGGAGAAGAATCAATAAGCTGTGTTTCACACAACGTCCCAATCCCCATTATTTATGTACAGTTACCAGGAGTGGCTTGTTTATGCTGTAGAATAGTATTAGCTGAGTTTATCTTTTGGGAAGGAGTTTGGTGCTCAGAGGGGAGTGCATTTCTTTGAAGCCTTCAGCTGTATTTGTATCTGTCTCTTAAATATGAGGTTTAAAATGCATATGTAGAGATCAAGATGGTGCTGCTTCTTTTATTCTCTCCTCAAATTTTCCCAGTATGTTTCTTTTTAAGACTGAAGAATATCCTCACTTTATTCTTTAGTGGGTGGGTATTTGGTTAAAAGAATTTTTTGGTTTGTGATTTAATTTGCATCATAGCTGATGATTGTAAAATATTTCAGTACAGTGTCTATAGTAAATGCCAAATATTGAATGTTACTTTATGAATGCTAGAGATTAAAGAAAACAAAACAAAGCACAGAACTTGTGTTGATCTCTTTATGTACAACTAGCAATTATAACGTAGATCTTAGCAACTTTGAGGTTGATGCAATAAGTACTTGAACCCTTAAATAGCAAAACCAAGAAAATTCTTCTAGACACACTTAAATTTAGAAGTTTTATAATATGTTTGTAAGGCAGAGCATGTAGTATGATTGTAAGCCACAGTGCTTATTTTTTTGTAGAATTGGAGCTCAGTGAATCACAAATTATCCCAGGATAACTTATGTAAGAACTAAAAATTATTTCCCAGGCCTCCACTGGTTTTATGTTACAAGGAATGATTGGTTTTCCTCCCTAGCAGTATGGAAGCTGCTGTTTTCTCTTGTGGTGTGTCAGTATAACAGACACAGATAGAAATATTTATTTGTTTTGGTTTTTTGTTTGTTTTTTTTAAAGACGTGAAAAAAGTGTTTAAAAAAATAAAACTCATAGGTATGAATTTTCATGTGAGCCTTGATGTGTGGCAGCCGTTCTCTCAGTGATTTGATGAAAGAAAACTCTGCTTCTTATGTTTAAGATGTGGTGTGACTTCCTCCCTCCTCTACCTTCTTATTTAATTGTAGCTGTAGGAATATATTAGATCTTTGAGAAAAAAGTGTATGGTGGTTTGGTTTTCCTCGCAGTTCTCTGATCTATAATGTGGCTGTTTTTTGCCTGTGTATTGCAACTTTAAACAAATGGTCAGTTCATGAACAGAATTCAAGGCCAAACTCTGGATTTCACTGTGTGGACTGCGTAAGGTGGTAGCTACTGAGGTGCTTTTCAGCACAGAATAGTTGCTGTAGCTGTCAGTTTATTTGAACTGTGACAATATATCTCTTCTGTCAGTCCATACACTCGAGTGAATACAGGAAAGTGTGCTTTGTGAAGCTCAGAAAATGCAAAGCAACAGATGTTATGTACTGCACAATTGTACGTATCCTGGAAACACATCTTTACACAGTGCAGGCAGTCTTGGAAAAACAAAATCTGACATACAAATGAGCAAGTTAAGGGTAACAGCAGTGAATATCTCTGACTAAATATAATTCTGTTTTGCAGATACTGTTTTGAGTTTGAGTAATTAAATGCTCATTGTTTTATTAAAACACTCTGTTAAAACACTCTGTTGATGTTTGAAAATATTTGTATTTTTGTTGTATTGTTTTAGCACGGTATAGTAGGAATAGAATAAGTATTCTTACTTAAAAAAAATGTTACAGTAACATAGCATTTTTTAAAAAGCCCATGTTATTCTAACTTAGGTGAAAATTCTTGTAAATAAATTGCTAAAAGTAAATAGCAAAATTTCAAGATAACTTGTTAACTTTCTGTGTGAAAACAGCACATCTTTGCCTGGCTGATCTGTTGACTGTTCTGAAGATGGTTCAAAAGGAGTTTTTTCCTGTCCAAGACCTCTCCCTGGTATGGTGTTTATTGCCAGACCATTTGGACACTCATCAAACAGTTTTGTTAATAAAGGTACCGAAAGGTTTCATACTTGGATGGTTTTGGACTTCCCAAAGGCCTGCTCTGTCACATTCTTGTAGTGTAACTAGGGGTGAGGCAAGTACTTAGGGATCATAGCACCAGTAACCCTACACTAACAGTTAGATGTCGATAGATGGTGGTACCTCATGTCAATCTCAAACTTTGAACAGATTTGTGGTTTCTTTTAGGAAAGTCTGCAGCTGACACATTCTAGCGTAAACCTAAATATGTCGATATGTTACAGTAATCAGGAGAAGAGTGTATATTGAGGTCTATTTTTAACTTGGCATTATTTTTACTAAAGGAAAAGGAGAGCTTCTGAATATTTTATGTGAAATGTAATGTTTCTTGGTCACTTGACTGCAATGCACTAATTAAACAAGGCTGTGATTGAACTAAGAATATTGTCCAGATTCTTTTCTGTTCCATAGGTCTTTTGTGATGGAGGAGTTGTAATAACTATGGTTGCTTTAGAAAACAATACTTAGCAGAAGGAAAGAATACCTAATAAATATTTGTTGTTTTCTTTATTTTTCTTTTTTTTTTACTGTAGTACAAACAAAAATGAAATAAAGGGCTTTTTCCTCCCCCACTTACATTTATTGAAGAGTTAATTATTTAAAATATGATGGAAACAAGAGCAGGTGGTGTTTTTGGAATTTTGTCCCTAGGTCTCACTTGTTTTATGGAAACCATTTGTGTAATGTACATACAGAAATTCGGTTCTGAACTTACCATGTAATTTATACATATATTCTTGTTTATCTTGCTTAAGGCAACTACTGCTTTTTACATTTGCAAGTTTTACAATTTAGCAATATTAGTTTGTATACAGGAGCAGACTACTTAAATGAATTTACGCTAAGAAAAAAGCTGTTCTTAACTAAGTTTCTCTTTGTTTTACGTTTCTACTGTTTGTTTTCTTGTCTAATTAAAAAAAAAAGGCTGCCTGAAAAGTTCATATTGCCTTTGTTATATTAACAGTGTGATCTGGAAGGAGCATTGAAGACTTAAAAATGACATGGCATAAACATGGAAAAGCAGAAATGCTGGGGTTTTTTTGCTAGTTTTGGTTTGGAAAGTGTTAAAATAGGAATGGAAAAGCATTTAGAGATTGTCACTTGTATCCTACAACATAGCATCAGAGACATGGCCATTTCACTGATTTGACTAGGCAATTGGACAGTGAGCCCAAGAGTTGATATAATTAAGCATACTGTAATGTATTTATCGCTTATTTGAATGCCATCAGTTTGAGATCAAGATCAGGAGCTGTAGCTAGACCAGCTAATATATACGATCATAGGTTTATTGTGTGGAAAATGTCATCTGTCACTTAAACAGTTGTTAGTATTATGTTAAGGATCATTAGGACATAAATAGAGACTAAAACAGATGTTTATATGCTCTATAAAGCAGCAGTTATTTAACCACATCTTGAGTAAAGTGTGCAGTTCTGATGTTCTCAACAAAGATGATGTGGGACTAGACAAGGGGGTGAAGATGATTAAAGGCAATGAATGGCTCTTGGATCACCAACAGAGCAGACAGGCACATTTTGGTCTGAAAGGGAGACAGTACAGATGGGGCATGGAGAGATTAGATGCCAATGGTTTTCTATCTTCCAACGTAAGAATCATGGTGCATGTAATAAGGCTAAAAGTAGAACCAGGCTCGAAACAAAAAGGAACAGCAACAAAGAGAACTGTAAAACTTACTGCCGAAGGATACTGTTGATGCTAAAAGATTTTGTGGGTTCAGATGGGAATGGATGGTCTTATTTGAGGGCTGTCAGAAACTGCAGTCAGTTCAGGGTGTCCCAAATGAAAACAGGTGGGGAGTGGAAGAGTATTAGTGGAAAACAGAATAAATGCTTGCTTTATTCCTTCTTAGCATCTGCTTGTGCCTATGGTTTGACATAAGATACTGGGACAGATGGATTTTTGCTCTGACCTGGTATTACTGGTCTTATGTACCAGACATCACTTAAATTTTAGTTAAATGATATTTTATGTAAAATATCGTTAGTCTGTAACTCCATCTGTATTTGCACTGCTAAGCCAGGCTTTCTTGGTAGAACTTGAACTTCAATTTGCCTATCCTCCCATTTGCAAGTTACTTATTTTTATTGGTGCATTGATAGAGTTTGAAGATTGTATGTTCTTTGTGTGACAAGACATCAAGAGGTTAATTTTATTAAATGGTTAAAATTACAATATGGTAGCAGACTTGTATAGGAATTACAATACCATTGCAGACTGTAGGAGACTGTAGACTGTATAGGAAACCTGTGTTTCTTAGACATGAGTGCCTTGAAAATATTGCTTGTACATATGCTTGTCTTGGGATTTTATTTTTATTGAGGAGAAGGGAAGTTAAATTCCAAATACAGTAGCTAAACTCATATAGGATATGAGTCTGAAGCCATTACAAACTATTCCAAAACAGTAGTTTGTTTAATCAGCCTCAAGATTATTAAAAGAGCAACTTCAATATGCTTAGCTAGTGTTTTTCCATAAATCTCTTTCAGAAGATTTCTGATGTTCACGGAGTAGGTGATGACCTTAAGCATAAAACTTTACCTTCATTATGTCAACAGTTTAAAGGTGTGTGCCAAGATATCTATAGTCATTAAATCTTCAGCCTATGTGATGATGATTTTAATGCAGTGGTTCACTTTAAAGCTAAGTCAAAGATTATCTGATTTGTAATGTGTGACTGGTTATGTGTAGAAACTCAGAGTCCTTCAATTTACTTTTAACTAAGCAAGCTAAGTTTAATATTGTGATAGAGTAAAATTTAGATAGAAGAGCATTGGTAATGCACATACTGGTGAAGTGCCTGTTGGAGATGATAGTCTGGAGACGAGTCTTTGTTAGTTGCTGTATGGGTGCTTTGAATATGAATCTCTATCGCGGAGAGGGAAGCTCTACACAGTCAGTATGATTGATAAACAAGCTTCAGTTTATTAGCCAGAGTATACAAGTTATATAGCTTTCTTAACAAGACATAGGAGAGTCGTTTACCTAACAACAGACTTCTAATTGGCTACTTCTTAAAAATAATGACTACATGTTTTTCTCCTACTTGCAGGCTACTGTTTTGTCTAAGTTCCTCGTTTCCCAGGTCCAGTATCTCTTGCTTAGCACCCTGTTGTTGTACAGCAGGGGCATCTTGGCCTTGCCATGTTGCAGGTGGTAAGATACACAAAGTTGCTACACAGAGGAGTTATCTATTAGCTGCTGGAGCAAACTGTGGCCTTGCTGGGAAAGCTACTCTCCCACAAATCTCTAATACTGCAGCCATATGCAAGATCTTTATGGTGTGGGTAAAATACTTAGGATCTGCAAGTAAGATACTTACTTCAGCCTTATAGTGGTAATCCCTGTATATGTGTTCATCTTTGTCATCTGTCATGTGTTTCTCCAACAGTGAAAACTCACTAGAAACTGTTGGTTTGGGGTTTGTTTTTTTTTTTTTTTGATATGTTGACCAGTAGTCTTTCAGCTTGCTTTTATTGCTCCTTAGTGCAAGGATTAGGAATAGACAGTGATTAGGAATAGACGCATAAATATGGTATGTAGCCACAGTTACCGTGCTGAAGTTAAGAGGAGCAGGCAGGAGATGTCAAGGAATTTTCCTAAAATAGATGGGAGACTAATTGTTTGAGGCTGTTGGTGTATGCAAGGATGCAAAACATTTCAGGGTGAGTTTTTTTGTCTTGATATATTTTTGATTAGTGGCTCAGTTTTGCAGCTTGATATGCCTGTCAGAATAAGTAGGTTTCTATACGTAACTTCATATACAAACGTATTTTGATTTAAAAATTAAAGTAATTTCTATGTAGATAGTCAAATTTGAATTTCATAGTTAGCATAGTTAATGCTAAAATTTTATTCACAAAGCATTTAATGGGTTTTGCATGTTCTTTAAAATGCATTAGCTTATTCTGCATTATGTACTGGTCATTACAGAAACCGAAACCAAGATGGAGATCTTTTGGGTTTTGAGAATATCATGAAAATTTCAAATTGTTTCTTAAATGACTCATTACCATTTATTCTTATTGTTCTTTAACTGTGTAACAACGCAAAACCCCAAACCAAACAAAAACCAACAGGAACAAAGTACTGCTTTACCTAGTAACTCTTGAGTGTGTTTTGATTTCTAAAAAGCAATATACATCATTTTCTTACAGCTTTATCGGATATTCCCCAGAAGTACTTTTTCCTGGAAGACATTTTGTAGAGTTGTTGATAGCCTTTATCAGTATCTTATGCACATGATTTGAGCTTTAAATTAGCTTAAAAACATTTACTATTTAGAATTTTAGTTTTATTTCAAAGTGCATTGTGGTGTGTGTTCAATAGTTTTGCTGCTAAATGAAGTAAGCAGATACTTAGCTTGCTGTGCAGATACATGGGCACAGGTGGACATCTTGGTAGTGTGCACCATGCAGGGAAACACATGGCACTACACAACATGGGGCAAAGAGCATGCCGTTTGAATTAGAAATCATTTTATGGATACCTTGTAAATTTGTGCTTGTTCATATATGGGCTGTAATTTCTAAAAAAGGTGTGCTTGTCTTTGTATTGGACATTTGTGATACATCACTCTAATGCAGTTGTCCTTGCTTTGTGGAGAGAGGCAGTATTGTATGAACTTTTTATGTCAATATTTTAATAATTTACCTTTATAACTGCTTTTGTCTATATTTATAGTAACATTGGCACCCTGGGTACAGAAGATACAATCAGTGCTGAAAGGAAACTTGCATCCATCTGGAAGCAATAAACTTTTCTAAAAGACTGCACAGTGTTACTTAATCCTGTGATTTCTTACTGTGAGTGAAATTAAGGTTTGGTTCAGTTGTGTCACATCGTATTGGTATCAAATCTTCCGTGAGAGCTTTGTCATAGTGTTAAGCTGCAAACAAAATTTTAAAATTGATGAAAATCTGAGAATGTAATTTCCTCAGTCACAGGATTATGCATGACTGCAAATGTAGTCAATTCCATATAATAACAATAATTGTAATACCAGGAAGCTTGTGGAGTATTGCATTTTGTAAGCTTTTTCTTTATTTGAAGCGCTAATTTGAACGCTGCACAACTGACTAAATATACCTTATATTTTGCATTGTACTCAAAGCAATTTTTGTTTGGTATGTATATGTAGTATAAAGTATATTTTTAGTATACCCAAATATTTTAAAAAGTTAGAGAAATTTGAACAGTTCCTGAAAGAGGAAGGGAAAAAAACCCATGAATATTATAAAGATAATAGAACAGAAGTTGGGGGGGGTGTTGTTGCTTTTCCTTTAAGTCTGTTACAAATGTCATGTACATGAACTAAGTAAGATTTATTCATTCCTGCAGGCGAAGTGGTGTAGCTTACATTATTCCTATTCCTGCGTGGCAACTGAGCTGAAGAGCATTGGGGTGAGGGAAGGGGTTTATAGTTGTCAGAGGACTCTGGTGGTGCTATTATCTTCTCTTACCCTTGGGCTAGTGTCGAAGGTGCAGACAGAATGATACAAAGGATGGCTGAGTTCATGAAGAAAGCTCCTACAAAAATAGATCAAAGATCAACAAGGCTAAAGACAAACATGCAGCTATTGATCAATGAGAAGTTCACGGATGAGCTTGTCTAACATCAAGTAGTTTGCTTTGATACCTAAAAGCACGAATTGCTAATATATGTGAATTAGCAACAACTTATGGAAGGAAATTGTCCTGTATTTAGAATGGGATGTGTCTGTTCTTTTATCTTGAATAAAGTGTTGGCTTGAAAATCTCTTCCAGAAAAGACCAAAATTTAGGTATTTGAGACATATTGAGTTCCTTGAAAATAAGACATTAATGTTTAGTAGTGTGGATAGATTGTGAATCTGTATTTGAGGCTGAAGCAAGCCTTGTGCCACTAGGAGTCCAGTAGAACTAATTATTAATTTGTAGTAAATCAAACTCAGTGATGTCATGTGGCTGTAAGAAGCTATGTTGATTCCCCACTCCCTTTATTTTCTGACATGACAGAAGTAATTGCCATGACTATGACATAAATTAGTAGGTAAAGAGAGTGTGTGTGTGTGAGAGAGAGAGAGAGATTCATGTAAAATAAAGGTCATATTTCCTATTCAGCAATTCTTTAGTTAATCTTCCAGCTCTGGTAGCCCATAGTATTCAATCACATAGGCTCTCAGATTCCAATCTTCTGTTTTATTTCAGAAATCTCTCGCTTTTAATGAATTGCATTATATGATGGTTGTGGTTTTGGTCTATGTAAAACTAGTCTTTAATCCAATGCTTATGTTTGCAGAGGTTTTACAAGAAGTGATGGAGATCATTGATGTTAGTTACCCTGTTGTTACTCTGAAGTTTGTTACATAACTCCTTTCACTTATTACATGAAAAGCCATGGGGTTTTAGGCACTTGATAAAAGATTTGCTGCTGCTTTTCCAAACATATTATGAAATTAGGCAGTATGTGGTCCATACTTAGCACAAAATGTAGAGCTTTCTATAGTAAATTTATTTTCAGTGGCGTGATGCTAATGAGGAAATGTAACTATTAAGAAGGAAAGTCTTGCTGCAGGCTTCCTCTCAAATGCTTCAGATTCAGAATTGCTCACTGTCTGCCTTGCTTCCTTTCAGCTACTATTGTTCTGTACAGCATTATTCCCAGCAGATCTTCATTAAGGGGCCTGTTTTTCCATTTTGTCATCTCCCCCAAATGGTTTTTTGGAGAAAGAAGGGGGAACTTAAGGTCACACTTTCTGTCTGGAACAGCATTAGGCCTTGTGCTAAGCTTTCATCACGCTTTCCCATGGAGGTATTTACTCAGGAAGTTATTTGGCTTCCATTCAAAATAGATACGTCTGATATGTTTTTCTGATTAAGTTCTGCCATTGGCCTGTGATTAATATGCAAGGTACTTGACTGTTCTAAAGCAGAGATGGAACAAGACAATAATGAAATCTCGGTGGATAGATATTTGATGAGCCTCCTTACAAGAAGGACCTTGTCCATGGCTTGCTGGGCACCCTCGTGACCCAGGAGTCTGGGTGCAAATGTTATTCCTGAGATATGGTCACACTCAGAAGGGAAGTCTAGAAGTCAGGCTGTTCTCCAGGGGGAGTCAGCTCCATCTCCAGAGAAGATCACTGACCTGTCTGAAGCTCTGCCATTATGGTACGGGAGTAATTCAACTGCTGCCATGGTTGCTTTACCAGTTGTCGGCATCATCTTTCATTTAGGTTCAGCCAGAAATAGTCATTTTGGCAGTGATTGTTTTTGGGGTGTTTTTTTTGTCAGGAATTTGCTGATTGCCATCTTTTAAAACTGTAGTAAAACACCCAAATTTTAAGTTCTATGGTTCAACTGAGGACTTAAGAGGCACACCAAATGTTCTCTGAAGCTGCTCTTCCTGCAATTGCTTGATGATACAATGCTGGGCACAGGGGCATGTGGCAGCAACAACCCTCTAGGTTTGATGATGATACTCAGAAGAATGAGTATTATTTTTTGAAAGATAAGGTGTAGAACAGGGATTGGAAACAGCTGGTCTTAGGAAAGACAAGAAGGGTGGATGAAAGGTAGGAGGTTGTAGTTTTAGGTATAGTTATGCATGTTATGTATATAGTAAAATTTTTGAGAAATACCAAGAAAAGAAAAAAAAGTTTTAATTTTTGTAGAAAGTATTGAAATTTGCATGTGACCATTAAATCCAGTTTTATATTGATGTATTTTGACATTTTTTACCTTTTTAAAAATAGTATAAGAATTACTAAACAGAGAAATAAAATAACGTAATTTCTGTTATCTAGTATAAGCCTTTATCCCATGATCTGGGATTTGCAGTGGAAAATTACTATGGTTTTTTTGTTTCTTTGAGGTTGGTTGGTTTCTGGGTTTTATTTTTTTTTGGCTAAGCTTGAGTTGGAAGCCTGAGTTGGAGCCTGAAGTACAGATTTATTCACGAATATTACTTTTGTTAATGTAGCAATTATTCTTCATAATATTTTTATTTTTAGAGATACCTAACTATGTTATTAGGTTAAAATAAGATGACTTCTCTAAGCTGAATAGTGAATAATACCTTTTACTGATGCATTAAAATGTTTTGTAAATTCCTATCCAGCAAAACTAACTTAATACGCCATTATAGGTTTATAAAGTGGAGTCTTATTCTGAGATGAAAAAAATGTTTTAAAAGCTAAGAGAAATCATAGTGTGCCTTTCCTGGTTCTTGGTGACTTTTGTTGATCTGTGTGTGTGATCTTTGGGGAGTTGGCAATTGGAAGTGAAAATGTAGAGCAGATTGACTCAAACCAGGTTGACTTCCTCCTGATGAAAGGAGACAGTCCCAGTCCTTCCTTCTTCCCTACTGCGTATTTTCTTATCACTTTGAAGCATCTCTGGTTTTGTAGGACTTGTGTCGAACTGATTATATTAAACAGCCTGTCAGAAGACAGGCTAGCAAAAAGAAAAAAAATTAAATGGACAATCTATGTTACTTTAGGGAGTTGAATTGACTCAGCTTGGTTTTGCCAAGTGCCAGATGTAAGGAGAAGGGACTAGGCAGTTGTGGCAGGTGAGTGAGGGTAGGTGCCTGTATTGGCAGAGGGACAGTGGCAAGGTATTGCATTGCCTTGGCAAAATGCATCACCTTCAGATTCTCTAGAGAAGGAGAATGAAAATTGGTTGTATTCCTGTCAGATCTTTTTAAGCTCAATTTTCTTCCCTGAAGGAATACAGCTGTTGCTGCAAGTGAATAGCGGCCATTAAAAGATGTAGTAGTTACACCCTGCTTTTAATCTCCAGCTCTGGAGCAGCTGAGGTGCATCTCTTAAGTACTTTTTTCCTGAACTTCTTGCTTTTCCCAAGGAGGTTGTTACACAGGCTGAGAAATATTTTTCTAGACCAGGGCCTTGGTTGTGTTATGATTCTCTTTACATCACCATTTAAAAGGACTAGAGTAGAGCAAAGGTGATTTTCCAAGGAAAAGTCATCCCTCTGCAACCTGGCCCTTGCTGTACCTTCTACTCAGCTTCCCACTTGATACTCATGGCAAACAGAAAGTGCAATTTTGCTTTCTCAACTTGCAGAAGAGAGTAAGAGGCTTAGCATCAAATTTTACTAAAGGTGTTGCATAACCTGTCTTTTTGAAATAAAAAAATCCTTGACAATTCAGAGGTTCTGAGAATTGATTTTCTGTCTCATATTTAAGAGTCTTTCAGTTAATGTTAAATGGTCTGACAAAGCTATACAGTGATTCTCAGCTCTTCTGGCAAGAATGATCATGCTTGCTGCTTTATATTTGTCATTCCCAGTTCTTCTTAATCAAAGTTGCAGCTGAAAACTCTGTACAGGTTTTATGAATGAGTTCCCTGCTAGTTATTGTACTTTGCAGACTACAGTAAGGGAAAGATGGGCTTAATACTTAATGAGTTAATAATTACTATTTTATATGCATTAGCTAGACATTGTCATATTCTTTAAAATATTCCTAACCCTCAATTTGTAGACATAATGTAAAAAAAAAAAGTTTCATTTTAAAAATTCTATATATTTACTTTTGGTTTTATATTAATACAATTATATTTTATTGTCCATCTTGAATGACTGTTTTGAAAATAGTGTTTGTACAGTGTAAGATGATCTATAATAATTTCTTGAATAACTATTGTTGATCACTCTACTTTCTTTGGTACAGTCTTGAGGAATTTTTATTTCTATTTTGTTACACTGTACTTAGCTATAGAAATCAAGCATTAATGAAGTAAACTTCAGGAGCATAATTGGAAAGAGAGCTGTAAATGTATAAGAGATTTATCTATTAAATATAGTTAAGTGGGGCATAGGTGCCTTTCCAAAGGTCACAGGAAGAATTTATGACCAAGGGAGTAAAATGCGTTTGCCTTCATCTCCTACTTGAATTACACAAGCACTTTTCATGTATATTTTCTTCTGTTTCCCATGTAGTCTTGAAATTTGTTATAGAAATTAAGTCCTCAAGTAGCACTTTTAGATGTTTGGCCTCTTTTGTAGGAAAAGAGTCCAATTCATCTTTTGTTGCTGAAGTGTCAATGTATATATTTTAATAGCATACTTCTCTTTACAAACTGTTCTATTCCTCTGTAGTGCTGCTTTTTTGGGTAGTTTTTCATCAAATTTGCCATAAACATGACATAATCTATTTGTTTAAAGCCTAGTTAACACTCTTAACTGATTAATATTTGGTTTGGTAGTTACAGTTAAATTGTATTTGAGTGAATTAGTCCCTCACGCTTTTTCATTTAGTTCAGTGTGGTGTATTTGAATGTAATTTTTTATTAAATAGGGGATTAGATTGCCACATAAATAGGAAAAATGTAGGGTAGTCTCATTGCTTGAAATCAGTGAGAGGATAAATAGGGGCATAAAACTTCCTAGAAATTCATATACCTAGGCAGGCTTTTTTCATGCTGTATTTAGGGAAAAAAAAAAGTGGACATGTGCAGAAACTGTGAGTACAATTAGCGTCAAGCAGATAAATCCAACTCTAATCCTGTTTACGCTCTACATCAGACAGATGTGTTGAGATTGATTTAGACAAGCCCTTGGCTTATGGTGATTTTTTTTTAAAGTGCCATATATTCTATTTTTGTTAGATCTTTGGTAAATGTTAAGTACCTTTAGTTTTACTCTTCCTAACGCCTGTAACCTACTTTATACAGGTTCCCTCTCTGCTCTCATGATGACAGGGCAGCCTGGAAGATGAGATTATCTTTATTCCTTGTAATTAAATTGACTTCTTTTTTTCAGAAGATACAACAATGGGAAATGGGTACTGAATTAAATAAATAGCATGATATCTAATAGATGTATACTTAAATCTCTTGCAAGAACAGATGGTACCCAATATCTTTCTAAGTAATGTGAGAGGACAGCTAATGTCCTGAAACAGCTAGCAGTAACCAATATGATACTAACGAACCAATAGGGGTTTTTTTAAGTTTAAAAAAGTGTCTAATCCAATATCTACTTTGTTTTTAAAGTGAACCTGATCATTATGATGTGCAAGTAATATTTTATAAATGTAGCTCATTACTTAAATTTTCTTTATCTGAATTGTTTTATAAAATTCTAGTGCATTTATGATTTTTTATTTTTATTATTTTCAGTAAAAATAGTTGAAAGTTATAGAATATGCTTAGGGACTTCTATGCATATTTCTTTTCAACTTTAGCAAAAATTGACTGTCCTAATCTTTCTAGGTAGTTCAGTATCTACAATTTAAAACTTGAAGACAATGCTTTTGTACGAGTCTGTATTCCTACAGTTTGTTTGGTTTTCCAAGATTTGGTGTAATGAAATAGGAGATACTTGATTTTGCTGTCTACACCTCTAGTGCTGTTCATCTTCTCCAGGAAAACAGTATAGCATACAGCAAATACTCATCAAATAGAATGTTATGGCTTTTGCTATTGAGAAACCACTTGACTGAGCTGTTGCCATATTTGGAAAAGGTTTAAAGTTTCAAGCTTTTTTTGCCTTGGGCTGCAATGGGAACTTCATTGATCTAGCATATTGGATCTGCTATAATTACAAAGAAAGCAGGGAAACTTTGCGTCCAGAGTCTCTGATACCTACAGGGACAGTGACAGTGACATTTTTCTTTTGGTCTGTGTATTTGACTTTGTCTTTTACAGCCCAAAAGAGCAGAAAAGGAGAAGTCTGTGTCATGCTGGTTTAGTTGATACATCTCCAAAAGGCATTTGGAACTATTGTCAGTGAAGTGATTGTGTCTGCGGCCACATGGTCCACGAGTGTAACAGCCCCGAGATAAGAAACCTTCACTTAGTGTTCTAGCCTAACACAAACCTCCTCTAGGGTGAGGGTCTTCAACTGTCACAAGAATTTTTTAAACTGCTTTTCTTAAATAAAGTAAATTCATAACTCAAAAATTAAAGATAAAATGGTCAACACACTTTTTGTTTATTTTTCTATTTTTGTTTAACTATTTACTAGTATGTTGCTACTCTAAACCCAGAAGACAGCAGTTGTGTAAAGTGAAAAAATACATTTAACATCTCGTCTGTTTGGGTCAGAGCACATTCTGAGAACTATGATTTAGTAGAATACAATGAAGAATTTGCTTTTTGGATACAAACACACACAAAAAATGGTTTGTCACTATTTTTTGAGCCTGCGATTTTATTCAGTTTTTGAATATCAGAAAAGGGATTAAATAGCGCCTTTGAAATCATGCTATTTTTATAGTGGGATAAGTAGCCTAAACAGCATAAAGCTGGTAGTGTATAAGACCAGTGGCCAATGCAAATGGTATGCAATAGTATAGGCATGGGCAGACGCAACAAAATGAAGCTAGAGCTGAAGCTGAAACACTTCTATTTTTCAAATATTGTTCCTAATCATATTGCTAACATTACTTTTGTTTCCCCCCCACAGGTGATTCCAGTATGGTTTTACAGGCTCAAGAGGAGATTATGGAAATGAAAGATGTATTTTCAGTAAAACTGAAACGCCGTCGTTTTGTAGGACGGAAAAATGGTGGTACTTTGTTGGGTATCACAATTTTTAAAAGCTTGAATAAAGGAGAAAATAAGCTAACAGACTGTGCTATCCATTTAAATAACTTAAGTGAAGATCATTGTCATTTGTGGTTTAAACATCTAAAGGAGATTTTGAATGGTAAGCACTCAACTGGGGTTGATATTATTAGTTCAGACCTGTTTCTATTGGCAATACATAAGGATGGATGAAGCTTAGAAAAAAATATTTTTCCTGTGGGAATTAAGACTCAAAGATACGAACTTTATTGTTGGAAAATTTTATTAACTACTGTAGTTTTAATTAGTGAAGTGTTAAATTTAGGAAAGTGATGAAAATTGACTAATGTGTCTTTAAAAATTAAATTGGTGCTACTTTTTGAAAGTGTATCAGAAGCTACTGAAAATAAGTAGCTTACTGTATTCTGTCTGAAGAGTCGTCTGAGAAATACATTTCTTAAAGAAATAATATACTTTGTTGATGTTTTCACTTGGAATTGCACCACATCTAATGGTACTGCAGTTGTTACAGGCCTGGGAACTGTTCAGGGACTTCTTAGTGAACTGCTTAGGAGCTCCCACTTGAACGCTGCAGATTTTTTAAGAGACTAAGGGGAAAGGCTTTCCTCTTCTTCTTAAATCACATGTAGAAGTGCTCTTGAGGTTCTGTAGGACTCTTACTGTATAACTTGATACAAAATGTATTGACAGTAACTACTGATGAGAGGCAATTCTTTATTTTAAAAATATCTTTCCATGTTTCTCTGGGCTAATGCCAGTTTCAGGATGCTTTGTTTAACCCATGATAGTTGCTTTTTTTTCCTGGAAACTGTATGAGATTGTTAGAAAAAAAATATATACACTGTTTAGAGAGGAAAAGCAACAAACATAAGCCTTTCACTGTAATTTAATGCCATCAGTGTTGGAAAGACATAGAATATAGGACATGCATGATTTAAGAAAAACAAAACCCTTCCCAGCCCAAACTTTCTGGTCTAGGCCCAAAATGTGTCTGTTTAGACTATAGCAAAAGAGTCTCTATTACCTAAGAAAAACAATCCATCTCATAATAGGCCATTAAAACTCCATCTGACTTGTTAATACTGAGCCATATTACAGAATTAAATTTACACATCTGTAGTGTTTGTAACAACACTTTCAATAGTGATTTATAGTGTTCTTCTAGTAAAGTGATTTTGTCAAAAGCAGATGTTAGAGAAAGTAGCATAACAGTACATTCTTATATTGTTTGCTTACAGTATGCTTTGGATTTTCCAAATAAAATTATGTATTGAAAAGTGCCTTCCCTTGCCCGCTTTTTAAAGGCTTTATCACAAAATATCTAAGTCTATGGAAATACCAAGATTCTTGTGGATCTCCAGCTACCCATAAAGGCAAGGATATTTGCATAAGGAGCAAATGTCTGTTTTGTTCCCAGATTACCCTCCATCCATCAGGAGCAGTGATACCATATGTTCACAGAAAAAAACCTGCAGTATCTCTTTCTCAGGTTGCCTTGACTTCAAGGTGCAGTCTCTGTTTTATAGCTTTGTAATTGGAAGCCACCTGAACCTGAAAAAAGCATTTGGTGCAACGTTGCTCTTTCTAGTTGTTCCTTCAGCTTCAGTCTTTCTCCAGAAGCTCAGACCTTGTGCAGAGTTTTCTTGGTATCTAATCAGTACATTTTAATCCTTCCCTTTTACTTCAGGAATAATCAAAACTCAGAGGGGGGAGAAAATAACTAAATGCCCAAACCAGAATTTGCTAATGTGTATATTATTTTAAGTTCTGTAATCACAATAATGTAGCTTTCACACTGTCACATTTTGAAAACTGAGTAGGTATTCAAACTGCCTTTGTATCCAGAAAATCAGCGAAAAAGCAGCAGCATTTCTGCATCCAATATGATGGATACACATGATAAGTAATTCAAATAGTATAGTCATGGTATAATTCAGGGAAAAAAAGTCTGATTTAACATGTACCAAACGTTGGTACATTGGTGGGAAGTCTCTAGTGAGATTTAAGGCTGAGCTAAGAGTTTAAAATGTGGATAAGTTCTATTGATTCCTCAGAAACTGAAATGCCAGAAGGCACGATGATATATCTCTTCTTGAAACACTGATGAGATTTCATAGTTTTGCTACACCTTGTTTTCGTAATAGTGCTGGTGATGTCTTTGTTAATGAACTCAAACCAGCTCCTTTTTGGTTTCCTTATGAACTGCATGATAAAGTTAAAATTTAATCCCTCTAAAATAGTCAAAATTTAAGTGAATATCTTATTTCCTTATCTATCTGATCACAAAGTAATTTTTCATTAACTGCTGCATTATTTATTTTAATGTTTTTTATTGCTTCTAGGCTGGAGCAAATTAAAAGCAGGTGATTTACCAAAATAGACTGCATATATGTTTGTGTATGACTGTCATAAACATGTACTTTCATTTGTCAAAAAGGGTAAATTTTGCTAAAAGGTGTGTCTCCTTTGAAAATAGATGGAATCTCTATTTGTTTATTTTACTGTTTGATGGGTTTAGGGATTTTTCTTCACATACATTAATTAAGAAGCAACAATAGGAGGTTTACTAGTGATGATATGAGCTAGATTTTTCTATGGAGATTTGTTCTAATGAAAATCTCTTTCTGAAATATCATATATACAGTTTCCCTTTCACTGTACTTTTTAATGTCCAACATGAATGTTTCCTGCATTTTTTCCCCCCTGTCCATTCTTACTGTCTTCATAGTGAATATCCTTTGTTGCTTTGAATTGGTGTTTAGGCTACTTCAATTTAAAGTCAATTTTAACTAGGCTAGAATTTTTTATTAAGCCTGTCATCATATAAGTGACCACACATATAATATAGTTGTTTAGAATTTAGTTATAGTGGCTGCTATTTTGGCTCCTGTGCGTGTGTGACAGGGTAACCATCTTCCTACTTTCAGATAATTTACTTTCTGTATAATGTTGCTGCTGTTAAGTTGCATGACAACCAGGCATGAAAAGCTTGCTCAATTACAAGGTCACCAGGAAAAATGTGCTTTTCTGTATAAAATAACCACTGCCGTCTCAGTGCATGCATCTATGAAGCCTTGGTTCTGAACTGGCTCTTGGAAAGACCCAAATGGCAATTTAGACAGATTCCAGTATGCTGTTGATCTCATTGTACATCTGGCTCTCACTGATTTCCATTTATGCATCACATCTTTTTGTACTGGACTTACAGGCACATACACTGGACATACTGTGTGAGTGGAATTCACTGTAATTTAAAATCCTCTGTGTATGTGAATGCCCAGAGTTTCTTAAAGGGTTCAGACAGGCCCCAAGATGAAAGAAAATGCATAATTATTAATACTTATTCATTTAAAACATTTTTTAACATCATAATACTAACTAACAGTTGATTTGAAAGAGTTTTGCTTAAAAACTCTGCAAACTAGCTGAAGACAGGAAATTAGTTAAGAATGAGCTATAAAGTAGCAAATGATGCACAAAGTGGATTTTATTTTGATATGCTATTCTGTACTATCTCTCACACTGGGATTTGATATGATTGTCTGAAGCTTCATGCATGAAGTATTAATTAAACCATTAATGTTAAACATTAACTTGGGTTAGTTAATATTAACAGTGGTGTCTCCATAGTTACATTAACAAACCTGTCTCATAATATTAATTTGCCTTATGTATAATATTCTTACTCTTGTGTAAAGTATTTATAAATGTATGCAATAACGACATGATTCCAGGCTCTTAACTTGTGTAACATAAACCCATTTTCATAAAGCTAAGAACTGAAAGCAGCACAGATGTATGTCTGAGCATAGCATCTCCGCTGCCCTAAGAGCCTTTGTTTTCAGAACACCCTGATTGACCCACCACCCTTCATGGTTCACCGATTCACTTGGTTGATCAAGTTTAAACTAGTGCATATTAGCACATTTGTTAGTACTAGAGGAACAGTTGGCCTTCCTGCTTTTGGCTGCTGTTTCATTTCAAACAGAGCAGCCACAGAAAACAATAAAGAATATCAGTTAGGAGAACACCAAAAGGCTGACAGGCAGAAATCAGTTGCAGGCTGTAGTAAATGAGGTTGATTCATTAATATAGAAGTCTTTTAAAGAAACTTTTAAAATTATTATTGTTTAAAAAAAACTTTTAAAGAAGTTCAGCTGGATAATTTTGTGGAAGTTTCATCTTTGACTGTTATTGGATATTCTTCAATTAAACTCAGCTATTTGTGTTATAACATGTCCAGTGCATGATGGGAAAGATAAATAATAAATTTTCTCATGATAATCCGTTTGTGTCAGTTGACACAAACTGACACAAACAAAATCACAGCAGTAATGTACTATTTCTCTGCTCAAATGCCTTATTTGTGATACCTAGTTCTAAAATAAAATAGTTTACCTATCTAAAAGAGTAAATTGATCTTCAAGTAGTCATAAAGAAAATGTCTAACACTTTTATCCTGTGAATTCATTTAGTTCTTGAAAATCCCACTGGGATTTATGTATTAACTCTAATCTACTTTTCGATGATAGACTAAGGTATATAAATGCACATACAGCACCTGTTTGAGAATCTTTTAGTGAATGAATTGGGGGGGTGTGTGTTGAGAAATAGGAAACAAAAATTCAATTAAGTTTCCTTAAAAACATCTAGGAGGGTTTTCTCAGTGATTGGAAAATCTATATTCCTTCGCCTGCTTAGGTTTTCTTTTAGAACTTTCTGTTGCTGGCATAAATTTAAAAATTTAAGTTTGATACCAACGTCTGCCTTTTTTCCTTCAGCTTTCTCCTAATAGTGGATTAACAGTGACCGAAAATGAATTCTAACTCACACTGTCTGGGTAACAGAATTTATGAAACTTCATCACCTTTTTCTACTTCCATGAACTCCATACTCTCCTTTTTTCCCCTCTGTTTTGTCTATTTTAAGTGTGTGCGTGTATAGTGTAAAGAAAGACTTAACTTAAAATTTAAAGAGGCTGTAGTCAGTTTTTAAAGTTTTCTGGCTCTGGTAGTGGTTGAGCATTTAGGGACAGCTGACCACAGGTAGGAATACCTGTAGAGAAGATAAAAACATGAAGAACCTTAATGAATGTGGCTAAATATCTTTATTAAATCAGGAGTCCTTATTCATCTACTTTTACATTTAATTTCTATTAGTGGTTTAGGCAAAATATCAAGCTACGAAGTTGTTTTTTTTTGTCTTATAACTTCAAAAGGACTGCAATAAAATCCTAGTAAGTGTCTTGAATCGTAACTACAATAATGTCTTGATGATGATGATTTCTGTGTTCTAGTCTTCAGGAATTTCTGTGTTCTAGGCAGTCCTCCTTATTTGTGTTGCAATTACTATGATTAGAAATTACACTGCAGTATGTACCTGCACTGCTTTTTTTCTGTTTCCAGAGAATCATTCTGAATAAATCATAACAAACTATTCTGTTCGGGTTGGAATGGACTTCCAGCCTCCTACTCAGAGGAAGTGAGCTTCTAAATGAGATCAGGTTGCTAAAAGCCATGTCCTGATAAGTTTTGAAAATCTCTAAGAAAGGGCATTCCACAGCCTGTCTGAGGAAAGTGATCTGTAGATTAACCACATTTATTGTGAAGAACGTTTTCCCTATTTCAAGTTGGACTAAACCCTCCTGCAAATTTTGTCCATTACTTTTTTTCCTTGCCCCTACAAGATTTCTGTCTTGGCAGTCTATGTTGTCTTACAGTAGATATTAAAGACAGCATTTGAGTAGGTATTCTGTCCTCAAAGCTTCACCAACTGCTCCCTCTGCCTCTTTTATGTGGCTTGTTCCAGCCCCCCTTGCTGAAGTCACAGTTCTGTTGGGCTCACTCCACTTGATCAGTCTTGTACTATGAGGTCTAAAAAGGGATGCAGTTTTTGAGATTCAGACTCAAAAGACTTTCAGTACAAGGTCATAATCATATCCTTTGATCTGCTGGTTATTTGCTTGTTAGTGCAACATAGTCAGCAGTGGCCTTCATGGCATCAGTGACATGCTGTTAACTCATGTTCAGCTTCTTGTCCATCAGGATCTTCAGAATATTAACTGTATTAGAGAGGTGCTGTGTAGTTGATCCATCCCCAGCCTGCACTGTTAGGGTCTTACAAGCTAAGATGCTGGACTTTGTGTTTGAACATTTTGAGGCTTCTGTCAAACCTTCCTTGTAGTTAATCAGAGTCCTTGTGAATGGGACTCCTGTCCTCCAGCACCTTTGCTATCCTTACCAAGTCCCTTTTTAAAGGAGATACTTTCAAATGTAAATACTAAGGATTACTACTGAAGGCATTCAGGATTTATTAGGCATTAAGGATTCATCATGATTAATATGCTGTTCAATGGCATGGTTCTGTGTGTAACATCTTGCCGTAAATATAATTGGAAATACAATTTTTTTATTTATGCTTTTAGGTTACAGCGGCAAACTGATCCAGTAATTTCCTTCAGTATCTTTAAGAAATCTTCTACAATTTACTAAGACAAACTAGATAAAGTGCTATTTTAATTTCCAGATTATTTGATGTGTTTAAATAAGTGCAAAAAGTAACCTATGGGCTTGTAATGTTTTGATATTAAGGAATACTTTCTGCTTTGATAGTAAAATACTGTTTAGCTATAATTTCTCTAAGGAATTGTTCCCGTTCAGTTGTTGAGGTGGAATAGGTGGGGAACAGCTTCAGGAGGTCCCAGGTGACATGCTGAATGTACATGTGGCTATAAAAATTGAAGTAAGACTCTACATGGGGCAGGAAGATGTGTTTTCACTTTCAGTTCCTTTTGAAATTGTGGCCTACTAGTTATTTTACTCTTGAATATTGAAAGCAGCAGACTTGGCAGATCTTCCAGCTTTCATTTGGCTAAGAAAGGGGTAGTCTAACCTGGTACTAAAAGAAAATACAGAATTTCAAATGAATGAATTGATTAGAAAATTGTTCAAATCATATCTTTTAAGTAACTGCCAAAGATACAGCAGTATTGCACGCCATCACTTGCTTTTTGTAGCAACAAACCTCACTGAATTATTCAGTTGTAGGAATTCTAGAAAAGAGAAATTGCAAAGTCCTGCTGTTGTTTTTCTAGGAATTATTTACTATTCAACAAAAAGGCGTATTCCAAATAATAAAATTACTTCATGCGATCAATATACAAGACATGGTACTGTTTGCATAGCAGTTTTTGTCAGTGGTGTTTGCTAAGAGTTCACTTTTTCAAAGACCTAAATGCAACTTTTTCAAAAATAAGATGAAAAGGAATTCTTAGCTTTCTGATTGATATAACTAAGTTTTCTATTTCTTTAAATTTCTTTTCACCTCTTTCAAGATGAGGGAATTTCCTTTGCACTGTTTGATCTGCAGTCTCAGGAAACAGGAGCATTGGATCTTGTTATCAGTTTTGTTGAGTGTTATTGTAATATGGCTGCTACGAGTTTCTCATATTAAATTCCAAAAAGAATAAATTTGGGGTTTTTTTGTTGTCCTGTCTTAATTTGTTCATGTTTACCTTGCTTCTGTATCAGCATTTAACTAGGTTATGACATTTTTTACCTCATTCTTATAGTGTTTTGGTTAGTAAGTGATTAGTTAGTACTGCTTTTTAGCTATGCACACAAAAGTAATCAGTACTGTGATTTTAAGAGAAGCGACACATATCTAAGAAGAAATTGAGACCTTTTTAGGCTCTAATTTACTTATCTTGTTAAAGGACTGTAATAGCACTAATATTAAAAAATCATTTAAGCTGTAGAAATAACTGACCTGTGTCTAATATTACATGTTTTGTGTTTTCTTTTTAGGCTTTCAAAATAGACCAAAATCATTAAAAGTGTTTGTTAATCCAACCAGCCACAAAAGAGAAGCCACTCGTGTTTATTATGAACAAGTTGCGCCTCTTTTTAAACTTGCTGACATCAAAACTGATGTCACGGGTAAGTTGCTTCAAAAATGTAGTTTAATCCTTTGTGAAACAACTACTCAAGCATGCAAGACAATTTGAATTTATTAGCTTTGCCTGAAAGTAGTGCATTTTGATCTGTAGTTAATACAATGTAATACATTTTTACTTCACAAAAAAAATAATAGTAATTCTGTTATCATCTGATAGTTTCTGATTGTTAGCAGTAATGTATTTTTCATTATCAAAGGATTGTATAAAAAGAAACAAGCATCTAATGTCTAACCGTCTTGTATCTGTGTGCTAAGTGTTGTTCTGCACTCTGGTAAACACACGTCCTTAAATTTTACCTCACTTCTGAGAGCATCTATTAGCCTTAAATCATAAGAGTGGCTCATCCAAAGGACACTTTATTTCTGGATATTCTCTCAATTTCAGGGATGACCTGGAAGCCTAAGTGATTAAGTTCTGTGATCACAAGGGCAGTTCCTACAGGGCACACAGACACAACTTGGTGTCTGGAAAATGTGAAGATATGACTTTGTTGTAGTGATGCTGCCTTCTGCTCAACAATGGGTTCCAGATAGATTGTTTGGATTTAAGGCGCCCACTTCTGCCTCGGTTCTGCTATTTCATTTGATTGATTTTTTTTCTTTGTTTTAAATAAGAAAGTGAATAGCAAAGTAACTATTTTTTTTAAAGCAAAATAACGGTAATGTTCTTATCTTTACTTGTGCTCCCTTCTGTGAAGAAACAAACTTATGCTGCTTCAAATTTGGTCCCCCGAAACACCCACACTTACAGAGAAATTATACTAGTATTTCCTGTTCCAAATAATTTTATATCTATTGTGTTAAAATTCCTTTTGAAATACTGCAATTTTTTGGTTACGCATTTCATATCAAAGTAGAGTGCAAACTCTGGTGCAAGACATGTTGAAAGCAAAAAGTCTCTTACCTACATCTGTTGAAATGTCATGCTAAATAAACAGTTCCATCTTAAATTATAAGACAGAGGGCTTATCCTACTGTTATTCCTTAAACTTCTTGTGAAATCATGGCCAGTTCAAGTTGTAGGTGACAAATAATAAGAATTATGTAGTAATAATGTCTTAACTTCCCTTAATTTACAAGGGAATGCCAGCAGTTTTATGTAAGTTGTGATTCTTACAGACTCACTGTTCACTTGCAAGTAATGGATTATAGCGTAGACAGGTTGATGATACTACTCTCTCCTTAGATATTGAACATAGCCTCGTTCAGGCATAATTTTTAATAAGAATAATGTTTTTGTCATGCAAACCTTAGTAACAGTTGACTGACTGTCATATTGTTAAATTACTTCCAGTTTTCTTTAACCAGCTATTTAAAGAACATTACTCTTTTTTCTCACTACTGGTTTATTTTTTCTTTACTATTAACATAGGCTTGTTTGTTAAACTCTGTAAAAGGCAGCATTACCATTAACCTGTATAAGATTAAAATTTTAGATATGTGATGTCACCTGGAATCCTAAAGCTGAACTAATAAGCTGCAACTATATGAACAGTTTATAGATGATTTAATAAAATCTAAGATAAATTATGATTATAAATTATGTTGAAAAAAAAATTTCCTAATTGAACGAAAACAGTTAACTTTTTTTTATTATTTTGCTTTTAAATTTTGAAAACAAACTTCTATTTTTAACCAGATAGATGTTTAACGGCTTGTCCTTAAAATAACGTTATTTTGTCTATGTCCAGATACTGATGTGCTTATTAGCTGCCTAACACTCCTCCTACAGGCTAAATGAGAGAACTACATCACAGTTTTAAATGCTAGTAGTAAACTAAACTATACATTAATTAGAAAGAGAGAGGGGAATGCTGAGTGAAAGTCCTGTCCACTGGTACCATCTTCTAATAAAACTGTGTCATTTCAAGTATATTGGACAGGATTTTTCCTCCCATAATTGTTTTGGATTTTGTAAAGTGAGAGCGTGCAACTTTGTTACTGCTTTTATGAAATGTGACAGGTATTTTCATACAGAGTAGTGTAAAAATGTACACTGAGTACTAAAAGTTGAAGGATTTTGTACAATTTTTACACTGAAGATAGTTTCTTTTTAGTCTTTTTACATACACCTATTTAAAGCTTAAAATTCATTGTACACAAAAATCATGAAGCAAATTGGAATCTCTGAAGTGACTTCCCATGCATACACAATGTAATACTTAAAGGCTGTTAAAAAAGACCCCAACCCAACACTGACAATGGGCTGCTGAAAGACAGGGCTGCCCTTGTCCAATTTTGTATTTTCGTGGTTGGCTGTTGCTGTTTTGTGGTTTTGGTTCCTACATAATCAGGCTTGCTATAGGTGTATTAATTTTAGCTAAATTAAGCACAAGTCTTAAAGAGTGGGTTCATTGTTTTGGGGGGTTATTTTTATTACATGAAAGTAAACAAATCAATGAAGTGCTCAGTGTGGTGGAAAGTGGGAATTAGCAAATTTAAACTGAACCGCTACTTCAACTGGAGCTAAGGCTAAGCAATAATTAAAACCTGCTCTTTCTGCAGTCTTTTAAGAATTGACAATCTTGAGTTCTGCAGCTGGGATATGTGTATTAGGAGAAGAACGATAAGTCTTCAAAAATTTGCAGTTCAGCAAAGCTTGGTCCATAGTCAGGGTACCTAGGAGTACTGGAAAATAGTGTTAATTTGAGCTAGCATTTTATAAACATATTAGAATCCTTCAAAATCTTACATATACTGAAGAAAAGTAAATAAAAGTAATCCAAAGAGACTCTTAGATTTTCTCACTTCTCTTCCTAGTTTTTACTCTTCTGCTTCCACTTATGCACAATTACAAACTGGATGTTTAGGCAAAAACGTTTGCCCATTGTGTCTCTCTTTTTTTTTGTTTTGAGGCAGAACTACAAAGGAAAAGAGAGTGATTGAGAATTGGACAAATAACATGGATTAAAACTTACTGTACAGTAAATAACATTAATATTATTTTTCCCTCAACACCAGTTAATCTGTTGTTATCATTAACAGATTTAATCTTATTGACCTTAGTCTGTGACATGAGTGGGAGTATTTGTATGTGTCATGTGGAAGTGTTCTGTGTTTTGAAGGGCTCAACTAATTATGTGTTTTCTTTTCCATCTGTAGGGTCTGAACGCTTATGTTCTTGTAGGTTAGGTGAGATAGGGTGTTAAATGGTTTGGGTTATGTTCACATTAGCTAGGCTAACCCTGCCCTTCCTTCAGAATATTGTTACTTGGGACCTAATGCCTACTGAAATTTAGAACCTTGGAGTGTTTTTGAAAAATGAAAACTTTCTCAGTTATGTATTACAAATGGTTGAAAAAAGCGTTAAATACCATTTTTGTGATGATATTTTTGCTAAATATGTAATTTGAGTCTTTCTCAAACTGTGAAAGTAACTTGCTCTTCTTACCAATGTCTGTTGTGTGGCATATTTTTGGTTTTGTTATTGGTATTTGGATTTGTTTCCAGGTATCAGGATGACTTTAATGTGTCAATCTGGAGGCTGTCATACCTGCAGAAAACTTTTAGATGTGTTTTTTTTATGGCTGTGTTGAATTTTAATTTTTTTGTGGTTGATTGATTTTCTGCATGTTATCATAAAGGTTTTACTGGAAATGTCTTTTTTTTTCATTACCTTTTTGTTACAATGTCTCAAAATATGTGCTGTGTACTGTCATTCTCTCATCCATTTTTAAATTTCTCTGAATCATCACAAGTGTTAAGCCTTGCAGTACTCCTGCGTAACTTCCATACCATTTTTATTAGACTCTGCTCCTAATTTCCTAAATTTCATCATGTTCATTTAAAAGGCATGTAACCTGGTAACCAACTGTAAGTTTTCTTGGGAAGAGTTTCTTTCACAGTAAGGCAGTGGTATGATATTTGAACCTTTATGCATTTTTTTCGTGATGCAGACTTTTATTCATTGCTTTTTCACAACCTACAGAGAATGATAAAACAATAGTTCTCATCAGTAAAAGCAAACCTGAGTATGATAGCTTAAATACTGTACTTTGATCTTCCAGAAGAGGTTCTGCATGAAAGTAGATTCTGTAAATAATGCCTGAAAGCTGTTTTAGTGATAGGTATTTCTGTAGCAAAATGATAATTCTCTGCCTTTGATATCATCAAAATAACTTTGCTTTTTAATTAAGAATTTCCAAAACACCAAGCAATAGAACTTTGCTGATACTGGTTGGGAGATTTTGGAGTTAAATACTGATATATGAGGTGCAGAAATTTTATCACTTTTAGTTTGATTTTGTTTTCTTTTTTAAGAAAAAAAGTTATATTTACACTCGCTTTATATACACAAATTCTTGTGTGTGTACATACTATAGGGAGAAGTAGAAGTGTTTTCAGTTCTTATAAGCAGCATTTGAATAGTCTGTAGAAATACTGTTATAGCAGGTACAGATACGGAATGATTGTTTTAGACACCAAGACTAATAATTTTAACATTGTTTAGAAACACTGGAGAAAAGCCTTGAACTATGCTAGCACCAGGGACAGACAAGCATGAAAGATTAATGTAATTTTGCATATAATGATGCACATTCTTACACAAAAAATCCATCTGCAAGTGTCATGTCAGTCAGCAAAAATCTTTGATGGGTGGCTGCAGCTGGGCTGTCTCTTCTGGCAAAGCTGGCCTAGAAAATGCTAAATGTAGTTATGATGCTTTGTGCCATCTGTAGTATGCCAGTTTATCCTGTCTTCACTGGCATTTACAGTACTATGTGGGGTATCAGCAAACACAGAGACATCAATGTAGAGTGACAGATTCATTTCCTCCAGAGGCTATGAACTCTGGTGTATACTTGTGCCACCTTCCTCTGTTGTTACATTCTGTTGTCACTGGTATTTGGCTTGATTTCATACTTCTGTGTTTAGCTCCTCATATTTTTGATTTAGCAATTTGCATATCTTCACACAAAGGAAATTAAATTTGATTGATACTGAAATAATTCAGTCTTAACTGAGGATATGCTTACATTTTCCTGAAGTTTACCAGCAGTGTCAATGCTAAAACTTGCATTTTGTTGCAAAAAAATCTCTAATTTTCTCAATTCAAATGTACTAAACAGTCATGCGTCTGATGGCAGATCAACTTTAATGTCTTGCCTTTTATCTAGCACAATTGTGTAACATCCCATCTTGTACTTTTCATGCATCTAATGATTTTTTAAAAAAATCTGAATTACCATGTGTTCCTTATGTTAGAAAGACAGACATTAAAAAAACCTCCTTTAAACTGATCTAATCTTTTGATAATTAAATAATGTTATTTTCCACAGTAACTGAATATGAAGGACATGCTCTCTCATTACTTAAAGAATGTGAACTCCAGGCATTTGATGGGTAAGTTTATTGTGAGAATGAAAGTCAGCAATCCTCATGACATTAGTTTTTATTTGTATTGCATCCAAAACTATGCTAGTAGGTGCTTTGTGAGTTACCCTTTTTCACATATATATTAAGCCTGAAATAATCAGTTCTTATTGGATGCTTTGGGTTTTGGTACTTGCTGGCAATAGGTATGTATTTTAGATTAATAAATGACAGCAGATGAATATAAGGCTTTCTTAAATATGCTTCATGAATGCTTCAGTTTCTGTATTTGCAAGAATGATGCAAGTGCTTTGTATTTCACACTATCCATTCAAATGGTCCTTAAGGATAACATTTTATCTAAAGTAATGTGAATGTTTTTTCCATTAGAAAAAATAAATAATTCAAACTTGCTTGAAGTCAAGAGTGAAGATGCTTGTTCAATCATTTTTAAAGGCCTTGCTCTATGGATTAATCCTGCAGTCTTTGATATTTTTACATTAATCATTCAATAATAAAGTTCAATAATATAGAATCACAGTTTTGCATACTGTAGGAGTCTTACAGCGTTCTTACAACTCTTACTGGAATATGTTGTGAGACAGATAAGAAGGATTACATAGTGTTTTATAGGTTAATAAATTTGTTAGTTATAGAAACTCACAGGGTGTTGTAAGAAAATATATCTGAAAATGTATGTATGTATGTATTCAGTATTCTAAGGACAATTTCTTTCCAATTAAGACATGCCTTTTGGGGTGCTAGTTGGGAACTAGTTTGTCTTGGGAAGCAAATATGTAGACAGAGGAGAAAAAGCCTGAGTTGTATCTCCTTGCTCAAACCTTTTCTACTCTGAGTCATATTTGAGTTGTTTCATCTTTAATCATTGGGTAGAGTCACTGTATTACTCTGTAGCTTTCTCTCCAGTAGCCAGAACTAATGGGAAATAGGAACAGAAGAAGCTGGAAGAAAATAACACTTAAGTCAATCTGGAATTCTGAGGTGAAAAGACCCCTGTCCTTTCTAAGTTAGCTGATTAAGTGTTGAGGTTTTTTTTCTCTTGTGGTAATTAAGCAGTTTTTATTATCAAAGTTTATGAGCAAATTCAACATTTTGGAAGTAATTTGAAAAATGAGTTTTATTACTTCTCAGATAGCCTGGCCTCTATCTATATACTCATTCAATAAAGCACAATATAGAAAATTATCCTACTACATAGCTAGCTTGGGGTGCTTTCTACAGGGACTGATAGGCAGAGGTCAAAATTCATATTAAGCTGAAGGTCTGCTAATTTGAAAAAGAAAGCTACAGAACATCACTAATTTCTCTTTTCTATTGTCTTTAGAATTGTTCTTAAGGACAGGAGGAAAATATTTGAAATAGAGATTTTTTTTTCAAATTATTCAAAAATTTATGGCATGCTTTTGATTATGTTCCTGTAAAGACCTTTATGGCTTCCCTGTTGCTGTCAAGCCTGAGAATTTTTGCCATAGACAGAAAAATCTGATTAGTTCAAACAACCACCCCAGTATTTCCCAAATAAAATTCTAGTGTCTGTTTTGGCTTCTTGAAAAGTAAATCAGAAAATGCATGGGACCTATTTTGAATTGAAAATGAACTCCACAATAATGTAATTATCCTACTGATGAAAAATTATACTTTTAGCTGTTCTAGCAGTCACCTGACATAATGTCTTTTCACTATTTCCATTAAGTTTTTGTGAAGTTTTACTTGTCTCTTGAGCAGCATCGCTTGTGACTAGGCAGGCTTCAGTCCTTTCCTGCTTTGCCCTGGCTTCCTGTCTGGGGTGCTCGAGTCAAGTACTGTGTTTGTCGCTTAATTCCCTGTTTCAAAAATAGAACAGTGCTTTGGTACCACATTATAGATGTGGAAGGCACTCTATGTGGTGATAAGAGGTAGGGCACATTTTGTGCTATTTTTACATGGCAGAGTTCACATAGACCTGATCTGCCTTGCCTCAGCTCGAAAGGAACTGGAGGTGAGTTAGGTGTGGACTAAAGGGAATGTCTCCATGCATTAGTGTGCTACTCTTACTAGGCTTACGTTTTTCAGGTGTTGCCTATTTCAGACTGACTAAAAGCTAATTCAAGTCAAAATGCATAAAGGGCAAGACAACAGTTATTTGTATTTGTTACAGTAGGTAAGCAGTATAGCAACGTACAATTTCTGATCTTGAAGAGAGTTATGCTAAACATGCTAAACAGCATGGGAGGTAAATTGAAGCTTGTAATTTGCAGGAGTAAATTGAAAACTTGTGTCTCAGTGCTTTCTGTAAGCAATACTGTCATGTTTTAATTGTTTTCAGAAGTGTTTGTTTCTATATAAAATGTATTTTCTCTGATTTTTCCAGTTCCCACTCTGTTTTGCAGGGTCAGAGGCATATGTCTTGTATCTCATATGCTCCGCCTTTTTTGCTATCCTTTTTTTCTTTTTTTCATACTGGCACTGGAAATTTCAATAGATTGTCAAATTGGCAGTGGGCTTTTTTCCCTACCCTGGAGCCAAGCCTTGGTGACAAATAGAGTGCGCTTGTGGTGCTGCTCTCTCAGCTGCATTTTCTTGTTTGTGCAGCATCAGCAATGCACTACGTGCATGTGTTTCTTCCATAATCAGGAGCCTAAGGTATTATGGATGTTGTTTAGAGGAGCCCAGGTTAGTCAGATATTAATGAATAATTGGTTAAGAAACTTGTGTCTGATGATTAGACTGATGCCTAGACAGATGTTTCCTCTTATAAGAAGCCTTCTTCAAGGTCTTAATCAAATCTGTTTGCTCAAGACTTTCTACTTCTTATGTGTAGCAGGTTCTTGCTGATTAGCTTCAGAATCCCTGGTCCCTGACAGTATCTCTATTTCCAGCCAAAAAGGCAAATCTTGACGATCAGTGCTAAATTGATAAAAATTAAAGTTAGTAACATTTTTATGTTATTTCTTGGACTCTTCATCTATTCCTGATAATGACGAGTACAACCCACCAAATCAGAAAAAAATATGTCTGTTTTCAGAAGTTTTAATAGCTAGAACACAATCCACATAAGTCCTTCCAGGTATATGATTTACTAAACTACAGAGATTAACTGGTTTTACTGCTGTGGCAGAAACTTTTAAGCCTAGGAATAAACCAATCTAAACTGTAAATGAGACAAATTACAATGATGACTCCCAATAATGAGCAAGAAGAAAATGTGCTCCAAATGTTGCTGTATACTTTTATTGAATGTGAGAAGTGTTTAGCTAGATATAGGAAGCCTTCATAAAATTTATACATTCCAAAATAGCTAATAAATAATAATAAGAATTGAAGAAAGATGTTAGAGAAGCATTTAAATACTTAATAACATAATGGGTATTTTCTTATAAAGAGCTTGCAAGTTTTATCTGGTGGAATTATTTGACATAGTTTCACAATTGAATTTAGATATGATTTTTTAAATATATATATAATTATTTATAATTTTGGTATATGAAAATAAAATATTTTAAATGCCTCCTGATGTAAATCTGACATTTATATTGTAAATACTTGGAGCGTGCAATTACTATTTTTATCATTAAAATGTGTTTACCTAAAACATCTAGCTTTCAAACATTACTAATTTGGAGAAGAATTTTAAGAGTACTTAAACAGAAACAGAAAAAAAAAGACAATGTTTGCTATATCAGAGCTTTTACAGACAAATGCATTCCTCTCTATAGCCACAGCAGGTGGGAGTTTAATTACATGCTCCAGAAGCAGTGATTAAGTACCTTCATGCAAAGGATTGCTGGCACTAGGGTTTTATACCTTGCTAAATCCCTCAACTGCCTGCATAGGGTGTGGAATTAGCTGTTTTCAAATATTTTAAATTTCATTGTTGTATTTAGTGAGTTGTTATTATAAGAACAATTAAAAAACATCGGAATGCTTTTGTGGGTCAGCATTGAAAGATTTAAAGGACTTTTTTACTGAGGCACTTGGCTGTGTGCTTAGCTCTTCTGTGTGATCAGTTCATATGCATAACATGGTAAAACCTGAAATACTTTGGAAGTTGCTAATATATTTCCTTCTACTCAGACAGAAGGAAGCAGAAAAAAAGGATGCTTATATCTTGTTGCCTAACATTCACTGCCTTCCACTTGTTTGCTTATCTAGGAAGAGTTTATTTTGAATTGTTTAATGTTTCTGTTTTGTAATAGGGTAGTTTGTGTCGGTGGAGATGGATCTGTCAGTGAAGTTGCTCATGGTCTACTACTTAAAGCCCAGATAGATGCTGGAAAAGACATAGGCTATATACAAAAGCCTGTCAGAGCACCGATCCCTTTTGGAGTAATACCAGCAGGTGAGACTAAAACATACTGTTACGTTTTGCAAGTCATCTATTAAGTCCTAGTTTTGACTAGCAAAGGCACTTTGTGGTGCTAAAGCTTCCGTTACTTAAGGGAGCTATTGTCCTAAGTTAGTGATTTAGATTGATTACAAATTACTAATTTTAAATCATTATGATAATTCATAGTAATGGCACAGATGAGCTCTTTGCCTAAAGGAAGAAGCTCAGAAAGAAGAAAAGTAAAATAATTTTCAGCTGATCAATGTAAAGATCACGTTTTGCCCTTATTTGCTGCCAGAAATGATACCAAATGAAAACTTTATTTTCTAGAATTTCCTTAATGTAAGCCATGCTGTTTTGCTTCTCTCTCCAGTTTTCTTGGCAGGATTCTCAGTTGGATTCGTGCTTAGGGACTATTTTTACATGGTGTCCAAGGGATACATTTTTTAATTACCTTAAAACCTCCCCCAAATATGCATACAAAATCCCTTCTCTCCTTTGCTTTACAGACCTGAAAATGTTTGCATCTCTCTTGAAAAATAGTTTTGCTCCTTTTTTAGCTCGTGCCTGCATCTTGTGGTGTGGTTTAGTTTGTGTGCTTGTTTTGGGGCCTGTGTGTGTCCCTTCTCATCTCAATTTCTATATTTCTTAGTGGAGTATAACTTGGGCCAGGCAGAGAAGCTTAGCTAAAACTAGAACAGGCTTAGTTGATTCTGCACTGATACATGAATTACTTTTTACTTTAAAAGATGAGGGGTATTTTTTTCATGGACATTACCCTCTGGTGTGGATGTTGATGTCACTACTTGCTGTAATTTCTCAGAAGCTTTTAACTAGTAAGGAAAAAATCCTGCAGCGAGGTGAACAACAGATTATTATTATCAGTTTTCTACTAAAAAAATGAGCAAGTCTCTTGTGGACTGAGGGAGCAGGTTTTAAGTGCTCTGAGCTGTTTTGCACTTCTGAAAGGACCATCAAGACAGAGACTTGTTGCTTGTAAAAATGCAAGATTACACTAGCTTTTTTCATGTTAAATACCATTGTTAATGTATTGATAAAAGATAAATAATCTCAAAGATCTGAAGCAAATGAGTTCTAGTAGAGCAGTTGAACCGTCACTTGTCAATTCAGTTGCTGGGAGTATCTTGATGAATTTGAGATAGAATATCTCCAGCACTTGACTCCATGCTGTTTGGGTGTGCTTGGGTCACTGTGCCTCATCATTAATGCTTACTTTCTTCAGTTTAAGAGAAATATGCCATAAAAAGGATTTGTAATCCCAAAAGAATGCTGTATGGCTTGTTACATAAAATGCAATAGAATTTGTTATAAGATGGTGAGAGCAATTTATAGAATGAGAAACTCCCTAATAGGTTCATAAAATTAATCTATAGCTTATTTTATTTCCATGTTACTGACATTCAAAAAAAGTAGTTAGACAACAGATAAGTATGATGCTTGTGCACATGAAGAAGATGGTTCTCAGTGGTCAATAAATTTTCTTTTTCCCCCAGAAATCCGTTGTACTGAATTATTAGGATTTTCCAGCCAAGTAAAACTAGAAACTGCATTAGAGGATAGCATTATTTGAGTGGCTTAAAATCTGGTTTTAGCCTCTATATTAAGTAGTTAAGACAGCATTTTGAAGTTTCAGCCAGCTTGATAGGAAGAAGCTGCTCTTGAAACAGTTTACCTCCTGAAGAGAAAGGTCCAGAGGGGAGTGTGTTTTGACTAAAATACTCTACAGAGCTGCCTTATTCTGGTCCAAATCAAATGGATGAGATGTGGGGAAGCCTGCAGTTGTACTGCTGGCCATTAGCAAGAGTGTTTGTTGCTATGGGAACTACTGCTAAGAAACTGTACAGAGGGGGAATGGGAGGAAGGGGAGGGGGAACTGGAAGGACATTAAAAAAAGCTATCCAGTTGTTACAGAACAAGAGACAATCTGTATCTGATGACTGGGAACCTTTTGGTCCTAAATGTTTCATTTGAATAAATTAATGATTTCCAATTAATTCTGAAAATAAAATATTACTCAGGGACTGCTAATTTCTGTGATATTTCAGGCAAAGAACCAAAATGTTGGTGCAGTTTTCATCAGAATTTTAGCTATGCTTGACTAGAAAGTCATTACATCACATTTATCTGTTTGGATGGGGGAGACATTAACAGCCTTATGAATATTCATGTTGTCTGGTTAATTAAGTTAATTGTACTGCAGAAGTGCTTGCACTTCCAAGGACAATTTTTTTCTCTACGATTTCTGTTTGGTACCTTCATCAGTCAATCTTTACATGACCTGCAGATACGTTGTCCTTATTGTGGTGCTTTTGCACATTTAAAGGAAGGAGGTTGCAGGATGTTGTTTGTAATGTCATTAAAATGGGTTAATATTTTTAAAATAATTATATTTTTAATAATAGAATCTTCTTTGTTTCTGTTTAAAAAATATTGTCGACAGAGATGCAGGAGTTTTATGGATGAAACCTTTTTACAGTAAATTGTGTAGTTGGAGTGAGATCTAAAAATGTGAGTGTTATTAATCTGTGAGGGGTGTAAGCCCACACATGAACATCAAAGAAGGTAATTAGCCTCTCAAGTAATACGATAGTGTTCAGGGGGACCATCTTGTTATTGGTAAATAATATTATGAATTTACATAGGGAAGGAGAAGAGATTTTGATGACCTGGAAAGATGAATAATTGAGTTAAAACCACTATTACTGAATCACTGCTTAAATCAGCAAAGCTCATATTCTAATTTTTTTTGTATGATAACTTTAGTTGTTTGGGTTCTGTATATAAGCTTTTTGTGTGTGTGTGTGTATGGCATCCAGCTTGTATAGGACTGAATTTGAGACACATTATTCAGTCATTCCTGAGATCAAACTGTTCATAGGCAGATATTAAAGTTTTTTTTAGAGAAGGTGATGGTACTTGCTACTGCAAAACTGCATCTTTGACTTTTGGACGGGCGAATGCATTGCTTAAGTTTTTGTACATAGACAGAACTTGTTTCATTTTCCCAGGAGTCATGAAAGGGTGGGGGTTTGCCTTGTTTACTTCTACAAATGTTAATGAGCTCCACAGATTTAAGAGAAGGATGCAATTACTTGTGCCTATCCTGTTTAGTAAGTGCGATTTAACTCTCATTAAAGTCAGTATGAAGATTGCGATTGACCTCAACTGTGGACGTTGGTGATCTTGCTGCCATCTGTATTGACAAAATACTCTTGCTTAAATGAGGAATCTGAGTTTTAAGACATGCTAAGCCTCATTCACAGATGTATATTCTGCTTTGTGCTCTTTTATTAGCTTGATCGTCAGTGACAAAGAGAAATATTTTTTCAGAATAACAAGTTCCCTGTTGTCAGTTTACAGCAAATACACACAATTGCCATGACTTGTAATGATCTGCTCTTTGTGTGTGTGACATCCTTTGTTTTGGAGAGGTTCTCATAAGAGTTGATAAGAGTTAGGAAAAAATGACTGAAGGAAATATTTAAGTATTTTCGAGCTACTTCTTTAGCTAGTTTCAGTAGTTAAGCAGAATTCGTTGAATCTAGAAGTTAAATGTTTTAAGTCGTCCAAACTTGTGGTGATGCTAGCCATATACTTGTATTATTCTGTGAAGAACTGCTTTTTAGGTCAAACCTAATTATTTTCCCCTGAATTTTTCTTATAGAACTGTACTTTGTTTACTGAATTGAAAAGCTCACTGTTTTTCATGGTAAATGGTATCTAGAGCTACAATTTTGCCTTTTTGTATGCATATCATAGAGAAAGGGAGGCTCAAATTTCTTTGAGTTTGGATATAAGTTGTTGGATATAAATAATTAAAATTGTAATATTCTTAATAAACTGGACTTTCTGTTGGTGTATCTAGAGAAACTTTCTTTTGGGAGAAAAAATCCAAAACTTGCATTTTGCTTCTGAAGTTGTCAGTTTATTCTTCTTTCATAATCCCCATTTACTGAGTTTACTTAAACATTACTTTTTTAGGAAAAAGGGAAAGAAATTAATTATATAGTTGCCTATAAAATTCTGAGAGGCATGTGAATGAATTTTTATTGTTAAAAATTTTTCAAAGGATAAAACTCTACATAACCTGATTTCTTGCATGTACCATTGGAGAAGGGAATTTCAAAGGATGTTTTTAACAGTTATCTTAATAGGTGTACCTCACTTAAAGATCCTCTTTCTGATGTTGTGAAGACTTCCCATGATGTTCTGAGTATTCTGAATTTGTTTCAGAGAGTAAGGTGCTCTAAGGATGTAACAGGTCATGCACGAGATACTGAGATACAATTCCCAGTTATTTTGCAAATTCTTATTCAGATAAATTACTGAAAAAAAAGAAGCATATCCTCCTGAATAAGAATGACAACGTTCCTTTAGGGCTTTCTAACTATGCACTTCAGCCTTTCCAGATTTAGGTTTTTTTTTTTTAATACCACTAACATGACATCAAATATTGCAGAGTTTTGGGATGAACATGTTTTTTTAGTCTGGTACATGATGCTTTTACAGTGCTTATTTAAATATTGAGTACTTGTTTGAAATATGATATTCTCTCCCTTTGCTTTCTTTTCTCCCTCACTTTGGAAAGACAAGTTTTAGTGCTTCCATAAAACTTAAGGCAAATTTAACATCTACAATTGTCTGTTGCTGCTGCAACATATTAAATAATTCAAGCATCAAGAAAATTATTTGAAAATTTAACTGAACTCATTTATTTATGGAATGTTAAGTTCGTAGAATCATAGAAT
>WAAB01017154.1:169636-234983 GCA_013389865.1 Piaya cayana | reverse complement strand
AGTTTAAATGAGACGGCCCAGCAGCATGTCTAGCTGAGCCTATAAAGTGTTCAGTGCAGAGGAATCCACCACTTCCCTGGGGAGATTATTTGACCGTTTGCATGGAGAAAAACTCCTTCTGGAATCCAATCAGAATCTCCCCAGGAGCAACTTATACTCATCACTCCAGTCTTTTCCATGTGACTACTTGTAAAGAAGGAGTCTCCATCCTCTTGGCGGACACTCTTTATGTACTAGTATATGGAAATAAGGTCTCCTCTGAGACTTCCTCTCGAGGCTGAATAAACCCCATTCATTATCTCATCCTTACTTTGTATGGAAGCTTTCCCAGTCCTCTGATCATCCTAGCGCCCCTCTCCAGTCTGGCTACAACTTTTTTGTGCAGCAGGGACCAAAACCGAACACGGAGCTCCACGTATAACCCGACTAGCACTGAGCAGCGCCGGGTGATGACTTCTTTGCCTCTGCCACCCATCCCGTGGGCTGCCGCAGCATGTGGCTCACTCATGAGCCTCTGCCCACCAAGAACCCCCTAGGCCCTTCTCTGCAGCCAGGTGGGATGGGAACAGAGCAGCTCCTCTGAGGCGGGGGCTGAGATGGGGCTCAAGGGGTGCAAGCGGGGTCGAGACGGCAAATGCTGAGGGGGATGAGGTGGGGGCTGAGGGGGGACCTGAGGTGAGGGCCTGAGGGGGAATCTGAGACGGGGGGCTGAGGGGGGAACCTGAGACGGGGGGCTGAGGAGGATGAGGTGGAGGCTGAAGGGGCGTGCAGGGCCGAGGAGGAACCCGATGCGGGGGCTGAAAGAATACCCGAGGTGGGAGCCCGAGGGGCCGTGCAGGGCTGAGGCAGCTTGAGTTAAGGGGCGGGTGGGGAGGGCGAGGTGGCGCGCGCTGAGGGCACGAGCTAAGGGGGCGCGCGCAGAAGGGGAGCTGAGACGGCGCGTGGGGCTGGGGGGGGGGGCGCTGAGGTCCTCCTCCATCCCCTAGGCGCGAGGCCTCGCGCCTGGGGATGGAGGAGGAGGAAAAGGGGGCAGCGGAGCGGCTGGCGGGTGAGTGTGAGCGAGCGTGTGCGTGTGAGCGAGCGTGTGCGTGTGTGAGGGGGTAGCCGCGATTGCAGCGAGCGCTGCCCTCCCCTCGCCCCCCCGGCCGAGCCCGCAGCGCCGGCCCCGCTCACCTGGCTGGGCTGCTCCGCTTGCTCCGAGGAGGCCATCTTGCCAGGCCCGGCTAATCCATCGCCGCGCAGTCGATGAGACGCCCTCCTTCCCTCCCTTCCCACCGCGCCGCTGCCGCAAGGCGAAGCGAGCCGAGCGCCGAGCGCGTGGCCGCCATGGCGGCCCGGCCGTGGGTGGTAAGGCGGCGGGGCCAGGCCGAGCGGCACGGCGTGGCGGCCTCCAGCCTGCAGGAGCTGATCAACAAGGGTGAGGCACGGAGCCGGCGGAGGGTGCGGAGGGACCTCCAAGCCCACCCAGTTCCACCCCCGTGCCGCGGGCAGGGACATCTCCCGCGGGATCAGGGGCTCCAGACCCCAACCAGCCTGGCCTGGGACACCCCCGCACCTCGAATCCTGCGTTCAGCTCTGGGCCCCTCGCCACAAGAAGGATGTTGAGGCTCTGGAGCGAGTGCAGAGAAGAGCAACGAAGCTGGCGAAGGGCCTGGAAAACAAGAGCAGCTGAGGGAGCTGGGGGTGTTTAGCCTGGAAGAGAGGAGGCTGAGAGACCTTATCACTCTCTACAGCTACCTGAAAGGAGGTTGTGGAGAGGAGGGAGCTGGGCTCTTCTCCCAAGTGTCAGGGGACAGGACGAGAGGGAATGGCCTCAAACTGCACCAGGGGTGGTTCAGACTAGATATCAGAAAGAAATCTTTCATTGAAAGCATTATCAGGCACTGGCACAACTACCCAGGGAGGTGATGGAGTCCCCATCCCTGGATCTGTTTAAAAGACAGATAGACGAGGTGCTGAGGGACATAACTTAGTGGCAAATAGGAATGGTTGGACTCAGTGATCCAAGAGGTCTTTTCCAACTTGGCGATTCTATCATTCTCTGGGCAACCTGTTCCAGGGCCTCCCTTCCCTCATCACAAAGAATTTCTTTGTAATGTCTAAATCTTCCCCCTTCCAATTTAAAGCCATTCCCCCTCATCCTATCATTCTATGCCCTTGTAAAAATGAATGTTGATTTCTGGGGGGAAACACCAAGTCTGAGAGCAGAGCTGTGTGGGGAAGGACCTGGTCCCTGTCCCAAAGCACTAAGTGTTTCTTGTGCTTCCTGTCAAAAAATGGCATCAGTTTATGATCCCACCAAGCGTTTTTTTTCTCTTCGGCAGCCCGCCACATTCTGGCTATTGAGAATGAGTCAGTCACCTTAGTCGTGGAAGAGGACGGCACCATCGTGCATGACGACGATTACTTTTTTTGTTTACCACCCTATACCAACTTTATGGTACTGATCAGCGATGAGAAGTGGCCTGACAGCAGCTCAGGTACTCAGCATGTGGGAGGGGCGTTTGGAACATGGTTAGTGAAATTGGGTCAGGAATGACCTGTGAAACTGATGGTTCTTGTGTCAGACAGGAGAACAGGCTGGCTCGCAGGGCCTGCGGATGAAGTGGACAGTGCTGCGGAGAAGTGGAAGCAGCTGGCCAGGCAGCTGAAGGACGACCTGTCTAATATCATCTTGATGTCTGAAGAAGACATCCAGGTACAGTGGGGAGGTCTCTAACTGCTGTCCTTGGCTCTTCCTGCCGTCCACTTCTCTCAGTAGATGGCAGAGAACAGAATAAGTAAACAAGATCTCAAGCTTAATTCAGCTGCTATTGTTTGGCTGTGCTGCTACGGTCAAAATTCTCCTTGAGAGGAAACACTTGCAAGTGTTTGAGGAGGAACTCTTGAGCACTGGTTGTTTCTCACAGAGAGTTTCCAGTTCTGACAGGGGAAGGGCAAAAATGAAGATTTGTCCAAATGCAACTGAGGTGGGCTCCTTCCTTTAAAACCAGACACCCGTGTCGTGCCGAAGGGGAAGGCTGCGCAGTGTGTTCAGTCTGCTCAGGGCTGGAAGCATAGCTGTCAGTTTGCAGAGCTGACTGATCCAAGTGCCCCACTGCTTAACACCTTGTGTGTGGTGAGACAAGGTGGAAACTGCTTCGTGTCCTCCTGCAACATGCAGTTTCCCGACAGCCAGGCTGTTGGCTTTGCGTCAGGTAGTCCCATGCACTCTTAAGGAAAAAGCTGACAGCTCTGGCTCTCGGGAGGCTTTTTTGTACCATCTAACAGAACGAGTTATTCTCGTTGTTTTAAGGTACTTATTGACGTACCATGCTCAGACCTGGCAGAAGAACTTGGCCACAGTCAAACCAGAACCCAAGCTCTGCAAGACGGCCTGCAGAACGTGCTGGATGTGCGGGAAGAGGAACGCCAGTCAAGACAGGCCTTGGAACTCTACAGCCAGGTCCTGCAAAAGGAAACCAAATCCGTAAGGAAAGTAACAGGTAGGGAGCATTAGGATTCTAGAGAAGGGGCTTTTCAGAAACACACAAAATAGCTGAATGGAATAAACAAGGCAGAGTGAAGGCCTGGAGCGAGTCACTTGTTTAGCAGCTGTTGATGTGGTTGGCATATTAGCTGGTTCAGTGTAAGAATTCTCTGCCTGGGTGAGACTAGGACTCTGCTCGCTGCTGCGTCACATTCCTCAAAAGGGCTGAAAGCAGAACACTGGGAGACAAACTTAAATCATGTCGTCATCCTTAGCAGTTGGATTTCTTAAGTTAGAGGCTGCATCTAGATAGAATGTGTATTTTATTAATCTCAAAGTCATCAAAGCAGTCCGGGCCACTTTTCCTCTCCTGTTTGTCCTGGCTGTAATAGTTCTGCTCCTTTTCAGAATCTGAGACTGTACCAAGAGAGGAGATGGATGTGGTTGATGTGGGTAGCAGCACTTTGGGCACTTCAGCTGAAACAACGCTCAGTGACCACATCCTCAGTGTTCTGAAAGAGAAAACGTCTCCAGAGCTCTGCTTGGACAGTTCGGATCTAGAGGTGGGTGAGAGTGACATAACCATATTCTGAAGAGAGAGGCTATGGGGGAAGCTGGAGGCTCTAATGTATTGACACTGATATCTCAGTCTCCCAAGTGGTGAGATCTAGTGTGTTTCTCTTCCTCAGTAAAGCTCCTCCTGCTTGGAGCTCCTCTCTAACATCCAGCTGACACTGCTACAGGTACTCTGGTCTGTCCTCTGAAAAGCCAGAGAGTAATCTCTGCCAAGTCATAGTCAGGCAGTGCTTCAGCTGTTTACCAGCAAGGATTTTTTGTATGCACATGCAGCTAGTTACGTATCTCTTATACATCGCAAACCAAACGAAAAGCTTCCATATTTTTGGAAGTCTGTGTAAGTAAACCCATAGCTTGGAAAGGAAAGCCTAGGTAAATTTAACTATTGGAAAATATATTCTTTCTAATGCTGTTTATTTGTTCCTCTTGCTTTTCCTGGCTGTAGAAACTAAGTAACTGCTTTCTGTTCCTTCTAACACCAGCATAACTTCAAGCCCTAAGTGCTGGTGGAATATTGAAAATACTCTATCCCGTGGGATGGATGATGAAAGCTGGGAACACCTTCAATACCAATTCAGTACTAAACAGCTGTCTCCTTACTGCTGTCCTTAATGGGGGCAGGGGGGCTGGTGGTGGAGGAGGACCAGGAGGAAGGACTCTGAGAAATCTGTCGTTACAGCTGGTCGTGAGAGAAGACTCGCAAGCCCTGGCCTCGGCTCTGAGATTGAACACGCACGAAGCTGCATATCTGAAATTCGTCTGTGATCAGGAGCTAGCCAAGCGTCACAAGCAAGTGCAGATTTTGCGTTCCCTAAGAAGCGCGTCAAAGGGCAAGGAATCACTGCTCGACAGAGATGGGGTTAGTTCAAAACGCAAAAAATAAAGACTGCAGTGCTGCTTGCAGTTTATTGGGATTTTTGCATTAGAATCAATGGAAGCCTAGATCTGTCCGGGGAGCCATAGTTTGCTGGTCACACTGTGGTCTGGCTACAGACGACTAAAATCTGGACATTGTCCTGAGGCTTAAACTCCTCTGATGGTTCCAATCACGAGTAACCAAAGATATTTGGGCATTTTGCAGAATACTAGAACAATGTTTTTGCTAAACACAGCATGTAAGGGGTTCAGCTTTGAATACCCGTTTGGGAGCCAGAAGCTTCTGTCTGATAATGAAGCCCAGGCAGTTTGCTTACTTTGTGCTGCACCATTTTCAAAGGAAGGGATGGAAGACCTCCTGGAAGACACTTTCAGGCACAGTTAATAGAAAGAATTGAAGAAACACGTGAAGGACTGCTCACCACAGAGCAGGGTTGGTTGTGATTTGGCCTAGCTAAGCTGTCATTGTGTGGTTTTTCCAGCTGCTGTCTGGATCTAGGAATTTGAATTCTCATGCTAATTTAATCAGTTAAAGGAAATACAAAGTCCTTGAACTTCTGTGCTTTTCCTGCAAGGAACTCGTGGCTCCTGGGTGAAGCTTTTACTTGCAATGGTGGAAATACTTGCTTTGCAAGGCAGTGGCACAGGAGACAAGTGCTTGGCTATCTGTATTGCTCTCCTCATCATTAGTGTAGTATCACACTGCTTTTGTATTAACTAACCGGCTTATTTTTAAAGTGGTTTTTTTCTAATATTAAAACCTTACAGCTGGACCTGTTTTGATATTCCTACCAGTTATTATTAAAAGATCATGCTGATAAGAATTACCTTAAGGCTAGAAGAAATTAAATGCAGAAGTACTCTGATTTTAACCTGTCTGAAGTGTTTAGGTAGGACACGTGTTCAATGCTGCACATAATCCTGTGATTTCTATTAAAAATTGTTTTTAGTGGTCAAGTTTGCGTGTTGCTTCTTGGATCTTTCAGTTGTGCTATCAAAGATGAAAACTACTAATGCACCTGCCCCTCTCCAGTTCATCCCCATTGCCCCCAGTCCTATCACTCCAAACCTTTGTGAACAGTCCCTCCCCAGCTTTCTTGCAGTCCCTTCAGGTACTGGAAGGTGGCTCTAAGATCTCCTCAGAGCTTTCTCTTCTTCAGGCTGAACAACCCCAACTCTTTCAGCGTGTCATCAGTTTTCTACTCAAGAAAGGAACAGGATAAACAACACAAGCAAATCAAACACAACTGCACATTTGTTTTCACTTTCCTCCCCATCCCACTGGGCGAGGGGGGAGGTGAGGGAGCAGCTGTGTGGTTCTTAGCTGCCAGCTGGGGTTAAACCACAACAGGAGCCTTCTCATTTCACTTGGTTATATCTATCTCACACTTTACACCTTTAAACCTGCTGCTTTTGAATCGACAGCACTCAGTCAGTCTCTGTCAGTCTCTGTCAGTCCAGCTGTGGGTAATGCTGACAGCTTTCTGACCTCTGCTCTGGAGTCACAGCACTGCAGGGAAATTAGAAACATAAGGAGGGCAAAGCATGTACACCAGCAGCATCACAGGTGAAAAAAATGACACAAACCATGTTTTAATTGTCAAAACAAATGAGATACAGCTATTGAACAAAAATGAACTACTCAAAATAGCTCAGCAAAGTATCAAAAATGAAGCAAGGAGAAAGTCAAACAGTCACTAGAGAACCTAAGGAGCAGCATGGAAGGAGTTGCACATACCGAGTGTCACGGTGAGTGAGAATGTTCTGCTTTAAACTCTTTATTAAGCGGATTTCCTTATTAATAACAGTAAGATAACATTTTGTGAGCAATTAAGGCATTTGGCTGTAAACTTGACTGAATTCTGACAGACCTTTCAGTTTTGGAACAAAAACCAACTAACAATGTTCACCTATAAACCTGAAGATCCCTTTACTGTTCCTGACCTGCAAGAGGAATCTCTAACTGGCTAACTTGGGTTCCTTGAGGATAATAAGAGAAAATGGCCAGAGGCAATACTTGACAGGCAAATCATGCCAAGTTGGAATCCTCACTCTCGGTCACAGGTGTTTCTTGTTCCCTGGGCATTCTCCCTCCCTTAGAGGCACTGGACTTCTTTTTCTTCTTCTCCTTTTGCTCCATATTACTCGATGCGAGCTCTTCACTCTTCTGGGTGATATACTTTAGCTGAGAACAATGAATCAATCAGTCAGCTACTGAGGAATTTCATTTATTCATGAGAAATTAGAAATGTTTTAAGAGAAATTAAGAGGGCAAGTTCTTATAATAAAAAAGACAGACACTCCCAAAAGGCTGACAAGCATCACTAGGGTTAATTCTTGCAAGAAGCCCTCAGTCTAAGATGGATATCCTGGCATGGATAGGATTTATAAACGCATGTTCATCCAGCTCCAGAACCAAAATGGCTTAAATGGAAGGGAAAAAATCCTCTCACCTAAAATTAAAAGTGGTATTGGAAATATTCTTCATGGAAGTACTGCAAGGTGTGTCCTAATACATCAGTGAAGTCCACTGAACATGAGACACATCAGCACATGAAAAAACATACTAATAATATGAATCATCCCTGTACTATTGTTAGGAGACTCAGCACCACAAGGTGGACTCGAGCTATTCCAACTCTTAGGCTAAAACAACAAAACACAACATCAGGAGGAAAAGTGATTTGCTTCCAAGATTGACAATGCTGGAATGTGTCTGCACTTCTGTACCTGAAACCTCAGCAGCCCTGATTTGACTGTGTAAAGCAATCTGACCTGTGTACCCAGAGCGAGGCAGGGTCTCATGGAGCAAAGTAAGATGGAAATTAAGAACTTCACTGTATTGTGCCCATCCAACAGGCCAGGGAAATTGCTTAATCAACAGTAGCTTCATCCTCTATAAACCTCATTCAAATGCTCTTAGGAACCAACCAACCGGTTTAAGAATGTCATGAGACGGAAAATACAGTGAATCTCACCAAAGAACTGCTCCTTCTAGCCAAAAGCTTCACATCTTCCGTAGTGATTGTGCTTCGTTTGGCGTGCCTGCATAAAATTAAAAAACACCCCTCGATGTGTTTGCCAGGATTGGTAGTAAGAGGCCACACAGCATCTCATTCAGAACAGCAGCTAAAAGGGCTCAATAGGGACGCAGTAATTCAAACGTGTCTGCCTTCTGCAGGCACAAAAACCTTTTTTACAAGTGTGTGTTTGTATATCTGAATTCCCACAGTTCCTGTGTAAAAAACCCATAGAATTTAAGCACCCAGAACTTCAGGCCCTGCAGTTCTGTTCCTTCTTACTCGTCAGTAAGACACCGTGTTAAGCTGAGACTCATTAGAACGTTCCCTTACCTCCTTGGAGCAAACAGATGAGGTGCAGGCAGGCTAGTGAGCATCTGTCACTCCCGAACCATCCAGTACCACTGTGTTGATGCATTTGATAATTATATTCAGTTGTCAATTTAAACAATCACTTGGGCCACATAAATGAACTTCTAAGATCAGGAAGAACCTGCGATGGAATATCCATTTCCTAATTTCATAGCCATTACTTAGCAAGTATTAGCAACGTGAGCCAGTGGGAGGTGTCGCTGCCCATGGCAGAGCAGCTCGAACTGGATGGGCTTTAAGATCCCTTCCAGCTCAAACCATTCTATGATTCTGTTTAATCAGCTAAGAGAACTCTCTAAAACTTGAGTTACAGGATAATCGGAGCTGAAAAAGAAAGAACATCTTTGTAGCAATCAGGTGTCCCAGTACCCACCTTGCAAACATTTCAAGGTCTCTTGCAAAGGTTTCTGGAGAAAACAAAAGATGCCACATATGTTACAGCGCTGAGTAGGAGACACAAAACAGTGTGAGCTGTGACAGAGGGGGAACCACGGGTTACCCTGGTGAGTTACGGGGAGCCACTACAACAGCTCATTACCACCACAACTCGTTATTATGCGCACTCTGTTGCACAGGCAGGCAACTCGCATATTTCTACACAGATCTAAATACTTTTCCCTGGTCTAACAAACAGAACCGCTACTTCTTGTAGTCTTAAAGCTGTAACGCAAGAAACAATCAGCGTTTAGACTGGGTATTAGGAAGAAATTCTTCACTATGAGGGTGGGAAGGGCCAGGTTGCCCAGGGCATGGTGGTTGCTTCATCCCTGGAGGGGTTCAAGGCCAGGTTGGATGGGGCTTGGAGCAATTGGATCCAGTGGGAGGTGTCCCTGCCCGTGGCAGGGGTGGGACTGGATGGGCTTTGGGGTCCCTTCCAACCCAAACGGCTGCAGTTCCTCGCTGTTGTGTGACGGGAGGTGTGTCCGTACCGCACTGCCGGAAGGTGAGTTCCGCGATGGCCGCCAGGCTCTGCTTGCTGAACTGAACCGCCTTGTCCTCCGCCACCTCCTGGCACAGCCCGCACACCGCGTAGTGCACGGCGGCCCTCAGCCTCTGCGGGACAGCGGTCAGAGAGGGGAAAGGGGGGGACACAGGGGACATGGAGGAACACGGAGGGACAAGGGAGGATGAGGGGGACAAGGGGCGGTAACAAGGAGGCGCGGCTGAGAGAGCTGGGGGTGTTTAGCCTGGAGAAGAGGAGGCTGAGGGGAGACCTCATTGCTCTCTACAGCTGCCTGAGAGGAGGTTGTGGAGAGGAGGGAGCTGGGCTCTTCTCCTAAGGGACAGGACGAGAGGGAATGGCCTCAAGCTCCACCAGGAGAGGTTTAGGCTGAACATTAGGAAAAAAAATTNAGAAAGGGGGAAGGAAAAAGGGGGAGGAAAAAGAAGGAAAAAATGGCGGGAAAAAAAGAGGGAAAAGGGGAGGGCCAAGGAGGGAACAAGGGAGGAAAAGGGGGGTAAAGGGGTGAGGCGGGGGGGAGAAGGGGGTGACGGGGGGTGGGGACGGACACGACAACAAGGCTGCACAAGGGGAAGCCGGAGGGGGGACGCAGGGAGGGCGGCGGTACCTGCACAAGCAGCTCCCGCTCCTCGCTCTCCGCCGCCGCCGCCATGGCCCGAGGCTCGAGGGAAAGCCCGGAACGGAGCCGGCCGGAACGGAGCCGCCCCCCCCAACAACCCCGCCCCGGCCCGACCGCAGCCGCCCTGTAGGGGGGGAGGCTCTGGGCAGGGTGGCTGCCCCATCGCTGGAGGGGTTCAAGGCCAGGTTGGATGGGGCTTGGAGACCCTGATCCAGTGGGAGGTGTCCCTGCCCATGGCAGGGGGCTTGGAACTGGATGATCTTTAAGGTTCCTTCCAACCCCAGCTTTTCTATGATTCTGTTCTCTGATAGAATGCAGGGAGAGGGGATCAAATCAGGTAAAGGCTGCTGTAGGTGTTTTTAACTGCCCCATGCCAGGAGGTGGCAATAAAGCAGGGAGATCTGGGGAAAAGAGCACAAGCAGCCAGGTAAGTCAACAGCCTGCGCTGGAGCTGAACCCCAGGAAAAACCGCTGGAGGTAGAGCGGCTCAGTGATGGGATATCAGGCTGCCCAGGGAGGTGGTTGAGGTGTTCCCTGGAGGGGCTAAGGGACATGGTTTAGTGATTGATGGGAATGGCTGCACTCGATGATCTGGTGGGTGTTTTCCAACCTGGTGATTCTATGATCAGCCTCAACAGCCCTGGCCTGCAGTCAAGTTTCTCCACATCTCATCCCACCCTTCAACAAGACCTGAGCTCACTGTGTGCAAGACTGTGTAGGTGAATTCACAGGAATTAATCTTTAAGAACCAAGCTAATGCCTGCTGGGAATAAATGATGGCAACCAAAACAAGGCTTTTACCTCCCTAGAAGCTTGTGGAGCGTTACTGTGCTGTCTGCCACTCTCCACTCAGGCAGCTACTGAAATAGTCATCTCTATCACAATCCCTATGAGTTTATGCACTATAATACAATAAAAATATTACCCCTTATAAAGTGTGTTCCATTAAATACCGCAAAGACATTTGAGCCAGTTTTCAGCAGCAGCAGCGGAAAGAAAACACCTCAAGGCATTTATAAGCAAATTTATTTAGCTTTCTTATAGGATATATACTTTCTGAGAGATACATATATGAAATATATCCATGAGTTATTACAAAACTGTCCAAACACAAGTTCTACCATAGTGCAGTAAAAAGTGGTATTCTAGGAGGAACATCTAAGGTCTACAGTATGTTGGCTTCAAGAGGACGTATTGCAATTAGACGGCGTACCGAGTAGCAGCCACATTTCCTCCACGCCCTGTCCAGTTAGCATGGTAAAACACACCTGGCTTGGATAACATGTCATACGTATGTGCCCCAAAGTAATCACGCTGAGCCTAGAATAAAAGAACACACATATAAAAGAGACACATGAATATCACAAGTCATATGAGTACTAGAAGTTGGACCTACAGATACTTAGGAATATCAGAAATAACATGTGACTCCAATACTAGAATATCCAAACTTATTTTCTCATTATTAGCAAAATCACTGCAATGAAACATTTGCTTAATTACCTAGTAATTAGGAGTGCTCTAGAAAGACAGGTATATTATTTCTGCTAGGTAATAATCTAAAAAAGTAGCACTTACTCCAGGGGTTCAAAGATACTTCTTTATTATGAAGCATTTTCATTAAAAGATATTACTACTGGAGAGGGGCAGATTTAGACTAGACATAAGGAGGAATTTCTTCACTATGAAGGTGGTGAGACACTGGCACAGGCTGCCCAGGGAAGTTGTGGCTGCCCCATCCCTGGAGGTGTTTAAGGCCTTGGGCAGCCTCATCCAGTGGGAGGTGTCCCTGCCTACGGCAGGTGATTGGAACTGGATTGATCTTTAAGGTCTCTTCCAACCCAAACTATTTCACAATTACCCTTGATTCACAGGTGGAATATTAAAAAATGCTGGGTGCTCATCTCTTCCTTATCCAGACATCTCTCAGCATTTTATTTTGGTGAATTTCAGGCTTAACTGAATTGTACTGAGCAATCTGTGCCTTCATCCTTAGACTGTTGGAGTGATTGGGACATCCTGCCATCAGGGCCTTTAGCCCAGTATTAAAATAACAACATGATGGTATTTCAGCATCCAGAAGACCTGCGACACCATTCCAGGCACCCACCTGAATCAGGTTAGCTGGCAATATTTCGTGCCGGTACCCATCGTAAAAAGAAAGTGCTGTAGTGAAGCAAGGCATAGGGATACCCATCTGTACTCCGACAGTGATTACACGGCGCCAGGAGTCCTGAGAGAGATGAAAAGGGAGGGGGAAGAAACAAATTAATCCGTGCGTATGAACCATTCTAGCGTGACAACATGAGCTGTTTCACGTTATGCAGAATCCAGTAATCATGTCTGAGCAAGCACCGTGGTTGATTCCTGATTTCGCATGAACAAGGCTGATCCAAAATAACAGCAGATAAGAGTTAATAAACAGCACAGTAAGAGTAATCAGCGCATCCCAAAAGCGTGAACACACTGAGCAAACACCAAGGCACTTCCAGGATCTCTAATCAAGCAGGGTACAAAGCCAACCCAAAGGCATAAGAGATCAGTGTGATACTTCAGACAGGTGGATAATCCTAATTTCGACTGTGTATGTGATTTAGGAACCTGCATGGAATACTCAGCTTTGGTTAAAAGAATTTCTAAGAGCTGGTCACAAGCACCAATGTATGATTACACTCTAATCTGGAGCTCAGTACAGCCTACCTCATCACAGCAACTCCCTTCTTCAATTTTAACCAGCTCCAGCTGTATAGTTTTTCCTGACCTGATCCTGTAAATCTGATATGCTCCACTAAAGATGGGTACTCTGATGCATAAATGATGAATTTCTATACCCTTACATACATGCATAAGAGCTTAAGGACTGGTTAGAGATCTTTGGGACTGAAAACACTGTATAAATAGGTTTCAGGGATGTCCTCTCCCTTTTCAGTTTTTCAGTCTAAATACACTTGTGAAGGTAACTCCTGGGAAAGAAGCTGAAGAAATCCAAACTAAACTATCGGGTTTATGCTCTTTCTTCCTTGGAAACTCACCTGACAGTCTTCAATAGCTTTCCTAAAGAAATCATCCAACAGCAGATTCTGAAGATCAGGGTTTCGATCAAAAGCATCCTTGATTTTTCCCAGGAACACACTAGGCAGAACAGATGTAAAACACAGCAATAACGTTTCACAGCTTCTAACAAAGGCCCACAATACAGAACTTCAACTGCCAAAATATGGCTTAGCCAGACTCAGATTCCAAACACTGACTAAATGCAAACAAAACAAAGACCAAAGAAAATCTGCAGCAGCCAGGCTACCAGAAAACTGGCTTCATCTGGTAACCTCTAGAACTGTCTACAGCCTCAGCCTCTCGGTATGTTAGCAGCACATTAACTTCATGGATTCTCCAAGAAAATCTTTAGGCTTGTCAGTCTACCCCCCACATAAACTTAGCAGGCTGCTCTTCTCCCCTCAGCGACTAAATCACCTCCTCATCCTACTTACCTTCTGATGATGCAGCCACCCCTCCACATCATTGCAATGCCACCGTAATTCAGCGACCAGCCAAATTCTTTGGCTGCTTGTTTCAGCAGCATGAAGCCTTGGGCATACGAGATAATCTTGGAAGCGTACAGGGCCTACAAAACCAAATGCACATTCCAAGTGAAGTCCCACAGAGTTGAATGAGAAACTTCACATTACACATGCTCTGCTTAGTCCACTGACTGGAGGGAGGAACCGATTGTCATGAACTGTAAACAGAGGAGCTCCTCACCAGGGTTTACAGCATCCAACCCCTGCTTTGATAAGCAGCTTTACCAGAGCGACTCACCTTGCGTACATCCTCCAGAAATTCATCCCTGTTCCCATCAAACTCGTCCACTTTAGGCCCCCGCAGCACCTTACTGGCACGCACTCTCTCATCCTTGAGGGCAGACAGGCACCGGGCAAACACCGCTTCACCTTTAAGGATGGTAGGAAAGAGCAGATAATGAGAAAGGTCAGCATCACGGCTGTGGCTGTAAATACTTGTCCTCAGGCACACAGTGAGAGCGCCACTGGCTGCCGAGTCAAACAGGTAGTGAAAGTCACACGGGCAGAGAGGTACAAGTTAATTATTTCAACATTACTGAGGGACCAAACTGCCAGTCAGCAGAACTATGGGGTAAATGTTGACTGATACAGCTTTACAATGACAAAGGAAAAAAAACCACAAGTCATCTGCATGAAAATTTATCCTCAGGAACCGTCACCAGCTTAGTTCTAAGAACTTATTTTTTGCTGGTTTTGGGATAATTTTCTCCACAGTAGTGTGCACGGAGCTATGGGTTGTTTTGTGCTGCAAACAGTGTTGATAACACAGGGATGTTTTACTCAGTGCTAAACAGCACTCACTTCTTAGAGCCAAGGCCTTTCCTGCTCTTCACTCCACTCCTCCAGCGACTGCTGGGGGTACACAGGAGGCCGGGCGGGGACACAGCTGACCAAACCAACCCGAGGGATATTCCACACCGTATGACATCACGTCAGCAATATAAAGCTGGGAGAAGAAGGAGGAAGGGGGAACATTTGGAGTCCCAGTGTTTGTCTCCCCAGGTATCAGTTAGGTGTGATGGAGACCTGCTCTCCTGGAAATGGCTGAACACCTGCCTGCTGGTGAGAGCTGGGAATGAATTCCTTGTTTTGCCAAGCTTGCATGTGTGGTTTTTGCATTACTTATTAAGCTGTCTTTATCCTAACCCCCAAGTTTCTTCGCTTTGATTCTCTCCCCCAATCCACCAGGGGGAGAGAGCGAGCAGCTCTGTGGGGCTTTCAGACACCAGCTGGGGTTAAACCACAACTTTAAAATTTTTTCCTAACCACAGCAGTGTTGCACTGCAGCCCAGGGACAGGCAACGCTGAAGGCTTCGTTAATTACTGTCAAAGATAAAAAGCTTCTGCATTTTCTTGCCAACTCACGTTACCTAGATGTGCTTTAAAATACACACATGGAAAATAAGAGCAATTAAAAATCAAGAATAAATCAGCAGGTTAACTTACAAGAGGAAATAAGTGAGACAAATCTGGTAGGCCCATAACCACAGTATTTTGAAGCTTGTAAGAAAATTTTATAACACCACTAAGCAGATTATTAAATGTCATTCGCCAGGGCTAGGGAGTAAGCCAAGCAGAATCATCAGCTCCTGAAGAGAAAGTCTGAATGCCAACCTCTTGATCTAGCTCAGTCAAAATCCCTAATCGTGCTGCTTTAATTTGTACTTATTTGCAAATGAAGATGGCATTGTTAACTGGAAAATAAAATCATTTCCTTCCCAGGGTGTGACAGGAGGAAAGCGATAAAGTTTTTTACAGTATTCACATTGAACATTTTTTCCACCTTTGAAGTGAGTCACGAATTGCAACAAAAAATACCACAAAATGCAGAACTATCCAAACAAACCGGAAAAAAAAACCCCAAACCAGATTTATGAGTAATGTTTTCACAAGATCCTGGATCCTCCTTGAAACAGGATTAACAGACCAGATCAGAACTGGAACTGGCTCCTCTCCATTTCTGTAAAAACTTTCTTCTACACCAGAAAGGAAAAGCGTTGTGGGAGTATCAGGGAAAACCTGGGAGAGCATGACTCTGCTTTTACAAAGAAGCGTGTAAGTCATGCTGAGACAGTAAAACTGCACACGGAGCAAGTGCCCTAAGATTGGCTGTGTTTACTTAAGGGCTATTGCACATACTTCCCTAACAACTCATCATTACCCAACAACGTCCCTCCGGCACTGCAGAGGCCTCAAAGAGGGAGTGCCTCCTCCACCCTCGATCTTTCTGAGAGCCCTAAACCACAGAATATTAACAGCACAGAAGAGAAACACTTCTTCAAGGCCAGAACTTAAAGACTGCAGCTGAAGTAGATTATTATGACCATTTACAAAACCTGTTTTGTAAAAATTTGCTGCTGGAATGCAGACATGTTTCTCTGATAGGTTTTGCTGCAGTTGTTCTCTTTTAGCCTACTGAATATAGTTTTTCTTATATTCTAGTATAACAGGACTTGACCAGCTGAGGTAAAGGAAAAATCGGTAGAGAAAGCGTAAAACTTCAAGCCAATCAAATAACAAAGAACCTTGGGCAGCCTGATCCAGCGGGAGGTGTCCCTGCCCATGGCAGGGAGGTTGGAATTAGATGATCTTTAAGGTCCCTCCCAACTCAAACTATTCTATGATTCTATGAACCTGCTGATTGATCTCATTTACTCAACATGAAAGTCCTCACTGGACTTGTGGCAAGAGAGCACTGCCAATGTGCTGCAGATGTAGACGACTCCTGTGTCACCATTCCCATCAGAGGCCAGGGTATACAAAGGGAAGGAAACAAGACCTTACTGTGATGTGATATGTGCAGGTAGGAAAGACAAAGGAAAGCCCGATTGAAGAAGCAGTTACCTATGAGTGTGACAGGGACTCCATATTCCAGGGCGGAAACGGCTGTCCACTTTCCTGTGCCTTTTTGTCCTGCGCTGTCCCTGATCTTTGGGAGGAGGTATTTGCCATAGTTGTCTCTGTACTTCATAATATTGGCTGTGATTTCAATCAGAAAGGAGTCCAACTCTGTCTTATTCCATTCCTCAAATACCTGAAAGAGGAGAAGAAGTGTGTATGTGTATATTTATATATGGGGGGGTGTATATGTTTGCACACACAAACACAAATTTACTGCATGTATCAATTGCTTTATTGGTCTCTGTACACACAGAAGGGTCCAGGCCATCTCAGTTACTGGCTATCGTATCCTGCCATATCGACCAGTGACTTCAGCACTGCTGAACAGCTGCTGTGCAGCAGCCCCACACTGGAAGGGCCACAGCCCTGACTTGGAGCACCCGTATCCAACTGGGAAGGCAGAGGCACAGCCCACCCTGTTGCCTCTCATCTTCAAGCACAATAATGGAAATGCAACTGCTGGTTCAAGACAGGTCATACTTATTGACTTGCTTCAACAACCTCTTCGCAAGATCTGCTTGCTTGATTATAATGCTCAGTGCTTTACTAGCCTTTTACAGGCAGGGTAATTCATAGCTCTACACAAGAAAGTGTTTTCTGGGGAGAAATCAGCCATAGAATGGGAGAGTTTAGACAACTTATATAAACATTCAGGTGCATGTACTCACGGATTCCTACCTCAGGTGAAGCTCAGGAATATTAAGCACTGCCCTCAGCAGAAGGCATGTCAGAAATACTAACCTCCTGTACACACAGCAGCTTTACTCAAGCCCCACTGCCATACTCAGCAGCAGACGGCCACCATGGCTCAAGAAGGCAAGACACAAAAAACTAAAGATCACCCGTGACATCTCGATGTACTCCATGTCCAGCATATCTCTCATGAAGTGAAATGCCTCGCAGATCAGCTGCATGTCTCCATATTCAATCCCATTGTGCACCATCTTCACAAAGTGGCCCGCACCCTCTTCTCCCACCTGTCAGGGAACATCACAAAACGCCGTCAGCAACACTGCTGTCACCACTTCTGGTGTTTAATATCTGCCTATAGCTTCCTTCTGCCTGAAGGAAAGCAGGCAACCCAGCACTAACTGACAACACTGTGGGCACAGCCATAAAACTCTTCCTTTCCATTGTCTGGGATAAGTCATTCCAAGGTGGTAGATTTCAATTCAATGCAGTCAGCCAGCAAATCAACCCACTACTGTTGCTGGTTTCATTACGGGCAAACACTGATGAGCTTCAGCAACCAACCTATCTACACATGGATCTAACCCCAAGTTAGGATCAGTACCAAATAAAAACTTACCCAGTCACAACAAGGTTCCCCAGATCCCACTTTGGCAGCAATGCTTTGAAATATGGTCTTGATGTGAGGCCTGCAGGCAGAAATAACAATCCTCAGCAAGTAGGCAGAGGACACAAACACCACAAGAGGGAAAAAAAACCCAGCAAGTACAAAACCACAGGGCAGCATGACAGAAACTTGTAAAAAGTTGTTTTTAATAGTCAGTACTAAGATGTACTGAAGCTTCCTTTTATAACCTGTGTCACTGCGGGGATGCTCGCTGCTGCCTGTTTCCCAGCTAACTGCTTTCTAACTGTCTAGGGCCCAAAATGAAAAATCATAATCAAAAAGTAGTACTTAAGATTTAACCAAAACTCCTTTCTGCCCTGGCAAAGTTTTTTCCCTTTGGGTTTCTGCAGGTACTACCTTTGCCTGGGAATTCCTGGAAGAAAAATCTGCCTTTGTTTTGGCTGCCATGAAAGCTCAGTACTGCCCCGTGACCCCAGCGAGGCTGAGACATTTTGAGCCTTGAGGAAGTGAGATGGCAAAGTATCTTTTATTCTCCACACCCACACCCCTCCTCCTTCCCTCCCTCGGCTCTCAACTTGAATAGAAAAGCTATTGTTGCAGACCACTCTGAAGAAAAATACACCAGCTCATGCTTACCAGGCTTCTTTGGCTCCTCCTGGCATGAGTGAAGGACCATTCCTGGCACCCTCCTCTCCACCACTAACACCGCTTCCAACAAATAAGATGCCCTTTTCCCGCAGTTCCCTACAACGTCTCTGGAACAAAGAGCAGGGCAGCATGATTTAATTTCTTTTCATGCCAGAGCCTTACAAACAAAGGTTTGCAATTCAGACCAGAAAATATGTTTTCAATTCTGCATTCAACAGGCTAGAAGACAGCTGTGGAAAAACTTGTACACACCAAAGCGAACATTAGGAAACTTTCTGTTGCTTTGAGGTGGATCTTTGCGAAAGAGATAAGCTGAGAAAACAAAGTCTTTGTAAGCACCAGATAGAAAAGAGCAGAACTGAGTGTGGAAAAGACTCTGAATTAGGTGTCAGGTGATGCAAGTGGAGGTGGATTAGACCCAAGGTGGAGTTGCTGAGTTCACTGCAGAGTGCAGGTGTAAGCATGGACAACTCTAAGGGAAACTAATTCCCTCTGAGTGGGAGGGAAGCACAGGCCGAGAACCGTAAGGGGAGTTGGAAGTTATCAATCCTCTCGTAGTACTTGTTTTTACTCCGGCAACACCAACACACTTTCCCAAGATCAGAACACCAAAGCAGAAAGACAAACACCAGCACCCTTCTAAGCTTCAGAAGTACCAATCTGAACACAACATCCTGCAAGCATCCCAGACATGCTAACGTAACTTCTGCGGTTACAGCAGCTCACAAGCAAGTTTGTTGGTTTTTTTAAATAAACCCAGCAGATCATTACTCTGCTGTTTTCATTACCGAGACTTTCAAACCAGCAGTTTTGTCTTACTGGATTTTCCCATGGTCATGCAGTATTGAGATATAACAAATCATCTATTAATAACCTTATATTTTCAAATCTCCCCAAAACCTCTTTGCGATTGTAACAGGGAAACTTCTAAATGTCTTCACTCTCTAAAAGATGTCAATAAAAACATTATTTGATGAATTTGGCAACTTCTATAAAAATATACCTACAGAACAGTCCTTAACTATGGTAACAATTGCTTTGTAATAGGCTGCATAATCTCGTTCTGCAGAGATAACTCAGTTTGGCCTTCCCTGAGCGGAAGGCAGATGGCATCTTATTGACAAACTATTCTGATGATTAGAGAGGAGAAAAACCTATGTGTATTTTATTCATCCACTTTAAGTAAAAAACAGACTTACCGTGGTATCTCGATACTCAGAATTCCCACCATCAATGATGATGTCTCCAGTTTCCAACAGCGGCACCTGCCAAAAGTAAATCGGCATTTTTCTCCATGCATTCAAAACCTCATTGTGACGAAAAACTGAGAGCTGCCAGAGGAAGAATCTCTAAAAGACAGCAGGAATTCACAGGTAGAGAGATTGTTTGCCTCACCAATTTATTGATGAAGTCATCCACTGGCTCTCCAGCCTTAACCATCAACATAATACGGCGGGGCTTCTTTAGCTTACAGACCATCTCTTCCAGGCTGTGAGCACCAATCACATTGGTTCCCTTGGCCTCATTCGCCAGAAACTCGTCCACTTTGGAAACCGTCCTGTTAAAAGCACAAACCTGAGGGAGCAAGAAAACACGTTAATAAAAGCTGCCAACAGAGCAGTTACTTGTGCTCACACTACAAATTGCATAATCAAGGCTCTCCCACTTCCACCTTCCCTATAGGCACAAAGCACGTTGTTTTAATAACAGATGGGATTTGGCCAAGCCCAAAACAAACACCAGGGAAAAGTCATAATAGTGGGAATGGCTTTAAGTTGAAAGAGGGGAAATTTAGATTAGATATTAGGAAGAATTTTTTTCCTGGTGAGGGTGGGGAGGCTCTAACCCAGGCTGCACTAGGAAGTTGTGGCTGCCCCATCCCTGGAAGTGTTCAAAGCCAGGATGGATGAGGCCTGGAGCCCATGATCCAGTGGGAGGTGTCCTTGCATGTGGCAGGCGGCTGGAACTGGATGGACTTTGAAGTCCCTTCCAACTCAAACCATTCTGTGATTCTATGACTTTATGTAAGGTGGCTACCTGAGTACAGGCATGCACTGACATTCTTCCCTGGAAACGGGACAAAGGGCAGCCTTGTTATAATTAAAAGGAAGAAATAACATCCATTAAAGCATCACAAATAAAAAAGGCGCACAAAATTCTCAGCCCCAACCCCAAGTGCTAGTGAGTCAGCCTGTCTGAACAATATTTTCCTCCACTTACCACAAAGCCATGGTCGTTCATGTTCAAAATAAGGTTCTGACCCATCACGGCCAGTCCAATCAGACCAATGTCAGCTCTAGAAGATGGAAGAACAAAACTGCTAAGTAAGCCTCNCCTTAACTATGGTAACAATTGCTTTGTAATAGGCTGCATAATCTCGTTCTGCAGAGATAACTCAGTTTGGCCTTCCCTGAGCGGAAGGCAGATGGCATCTTATTGACAAACTATTCTGATGATTAGAGAGGAGAAAAACCTATGTGTATTTTATTCATCCACTTTAAGTAAAAAACAGACTTACCGTGGTATCTCGATACTCAGAATTCCCACCATCAATGATGATGTCTCCAGTTTCCAACAGCGGCACCTGCCAAAAGTAAATCGGCATTTTTCTCCATGCATTCAAAACCTCATTGTGACGAAAAACTGAGAGCTGCCAGAGGAAGAATCTCTAAAAGACAGCAGGAATTCACAGGTAGAGAGATTGTTTGCCTCACCAATTTATTGATGAAGTCATCCACTGGCTCTCCAGCCTTCACCATTAACATAATACGACGGGGCTTCTTTAGCTTACAGACCATCTCTTCCAGGCTGTGAGCACCGATCACATTGGTTCCCTTGGCCTCATTCGCCAGAAACTCGTCCACTTTGGAAACCGTCCTGTTAAAAGCACAAACCTGAGGGAGCAAGAAAACACGTTAATAAAAGCTGCCAACAGAGCAGTTACTTGTGCTCACACTACAAATTGCATAATCAAGGCTCTCCCACTTCCACCTTCCCTATAGGCACAAAGCACGTTGTTTTAATAACAGATGGGATTTGGCCAAGCCCAAAACAAACACCAGGGAAAAGTCATAATAGTGGGAATGGCTTTAAGTTGAAAGAGGGGAAATTTAGATTAGATATTAGGAAGAATTTTTTTCCTGGTGAGGGTGGGGAGGCTCTAACCCAGGCTGCACTAGGAAGTTGTGGCTGCCCCATCCCTGGAAGTGTTCAAAGCCAGGATGGATGAGGCCTGGAGCCCATGATCCAGTGGGAGGTGTCCTTGCATGNCGTTAATAAAAGCTGCCAACAGAGCAGTTACTTGTGCTCACACTACAAATTGCATAATCAAGGCTCTCCCACTTCCACCTTCCCTATAGGCACAAAGCACGTTGTTTTAATAACAGATGGGATTTGGCCAAGCCCAAAACAAACACCAGGGAAAAGTCATAATAGTGGGAATGGCTTTAAGTTGAAAGAGGGGAAATTTAGATTAGATATTAGGAAGAATTTTTTTCCTGGTGAGGGTGGGGAGGCTCTAACCCAGGCTGCACTAGGAAGTTGTGGCTGCCCCATCCCTGGAAGTGTTCAAAGCCAGGATGGATGAGGCCTGGAGCCCATGATCCAGTGGGAGGTGTCCTTGCATGTGGCAGGCGGCTGGAACTGGATGGACTTTGAAGTCCCTTCCAACTCAAACCATTCTGTGATTCTATGACTTTATGTAAGGTGGCTACCTGAGTACAGGCATGCACTGACATTCTTCCCTGGAAACGGGACAAAGGGCAGCCTTGTTATAATTAAAAGGAAGAAATAACATCCATTAAAGCATCACAAATAAAAAAGGCGCACAAAATTCTCAGCCCCAACCCCAAGTGCTAGTGAGTCAGCCTGTCTGAACAATATTTTCCTCCACTTACCACAAAGCCATGGTCGTTCATGTTCAAAATAAGGTTCTGACCCATCACGGCCAGTCCAATCAGACCAATGTCAGCTCTAGAAGATGGAAGAACAAAACTGCTAAGTAAGCCTCACCAGCAGGGACCCAGCTCTAGCAGCCATATCCTGTCAGGCCTTTCTGATCCTGTCAGATGCTTTGCCAGTTCACTCCCTTCTAAAACACAACGTAGCTCATCTCTGAACTGATTCTATAGGCTATGACAGCGAGGGATCCCCTCAGGCTCCCACTCAGTCTGGTAGAGTGGGACCAACATTCAGTGTGTTTCTAATCACCAGGATTTCTTCTCACTACTCAAATACAACTGCGTGTGTGAGAGCAGCAGGGAATCCAAAACACTGCACGGAAGGAGGGAGTAGAGCGAGCGGCTGACGTGTGCCTGCCAGATCCACCTCTATCACAGCTCTGTAACTAACAGATGCTGCACGAGATCATTGCGTCTGAGCTCTGTATCAGCGCGTCTGCAGTGCAAACTGTCTCAGATTTGGGGTTAGAGAAGCGGGAAACATGATTGATATTCCAACCCAGCTTGCAAGGGCCGTGCGGGCAGAAAGGTTCAGCCATCCACTTCTATTCTAGTCCTACAGTAACAAGCAAAAGGACAAGAGGGAAGTCTCATGTTGCACTGGGGGAGGCTTAGGTTGGCTATCAGGAATAATTCCTTGACGGGAAGGGTTCTCAGGCTCTGGAACAGCTGCTTAGGGAGGCAGTGGAGTCCCCATTCCTGGAAATATTTTAAAGAAGGGCGGACGAGCTGCTCAGATATGAGTCAGCAGCGAGCAGTTACGGTCAGACTCAGTCACAGAACAGCTTCAGTTGGAAAAGATTTGCCCATTGGACCATGTCCCATGTCTGACATTCCAGGGATGGGGACTCCACCACCTCCCTGGACAGTTCTTCCAGTGCCCAAGAACCCTCCTGTGACAGAATCCCTCCTGTAGGAGATACAAGAAAGCTGGGGAGAGACTGTTCACTAAGTCTTGTGGTGATAGGACTGGGGGCAATGGGTATAAACTGGAGAGGGATGGATTTAGTCTGGACATAAGGAGGAATTTGTTCATCATGAGAGTGGGGAGGTCTTGGCACAGGTTGCCTCTAGAAGCTGTGGCTGCCCCATCCCTGGAGGGGTTCAAGGCCAGGTTGGATGGGGCTTGGAGCCCCTGATCCAGTGGGAGGTGTCCCTGCCCATGGCAGGGGGGTTGGAACTGGATGATCTTTAAGGTCCCTCTTCCAACCCAAACTACTCTATAATTTGGGGAAAACAGATTCCTGCAGTGTTTCGGGCTTAGTTTTAATTGAATCCATCTCCTACTCTTTTCAGGACATATAAGAAAAAACGTAAGAGGTAGATGAAGCTGCTGTGGATGCCATTCTGCCTTTAAGCACTATCTCTGCACAACACTCACGATTCGCTCCCCCAGCCTCCCCCGGTGCCTCCCCAACCCCTTCCCCTCATCCTGTCACGAAGAGGAGCGACTCCCCCCCCCGCGGCCTCATCCACAGCTGATCTCAAAGACCTTTTCCCATCCCAAAGACCCCACCACCCCCTTCCCCGCGCCGAGACGGTCCCCCCCGCCCCGAAGACCCCTGGCTCTGTCACCAATCCCCTCCTCCCTGCCCAGTTTTGCAGGTTCCCCTGCCCTCCCCTTCCCCCCCCCTCACTCACTTGGCCATGGCGGCGGTGCTGAGGCGGCGGAGGGGGGGCACGAATCCGGCGATCGGGGCTCCGCTGCTCGGCCTGGCGCGCGCGCGGCTCCGGGCCCGGGTCTCCTCCGCGCTCGGTCGGTGGAGACAGGAGAGGGGCGGCGTTCGGGGCTCTGCTGCTCGGTCTGGCGCGCGCCACACCCAAACCGCGCGGGACCAGAGCGTGGGCGGGAGGGGAAGAAGACGGAGAGCGCGCGCCGCTCCCATTGGCTCCGCCCCCGAGCTCCCGCTTCCCGCCCATGGGCCGATGGCGCCTCCATCCCCGCTCTTAAAGGGGCCGCGCACCTGCCTTAGCTAGAAGGCGCTGGCTTAGGGCACCGGCAGCGAATGGAGCTGAACCAATGAACGATGGAAGGGTCTGGGTTGGAAGGGACCTCAAAGACCATCCAGTTCCAACCCTCCCATGGGCAAGGACACCTCCCACTGGATCAGGGGCTCCAAGCCCCATCCAGCCTGGCCCTGAACCCCTCCAGGGATGGGGCAGCCGCAAAGAACTCGACACTTTCAGAGCAAGGACAACTCACACGGAGCCTCCAGCGCAGAGCTGGTGTCGTAGATGTGGCTGTTGTTTCAGTGCTTTAATTCCATGCGTTTTCCATTGTTCTCGAGTCATCCCCAGATAAGAATGTTCAGTGTAAGTAAGTAATAACTGTTTATTTATCTTACAGAGGAGGCTACAAGGATGATCTCAAGGCTGGAGCACCTCTCAGATGAGGACAGGCTGAGTTGGGATTGTTCAGCTTGGAGAAGGCTTTTTACAAGAAAGCTGGGCAAGGACTGTTTACAGCAGTGGGTATAAACTGGAGAGGGGCAGATTTAGACTACATATAAGGAGGAATTTCTTCACTATGAGGGTGGGGAGGCCCTGGCCCAGGTTGCCCAGAGAAGCTGTGGCTGCCCCATCCCTGTAGGGGTTCAAGGCCAGGTTGGATGGGGCTTGGACCCCCTGATGCAGTGGGAGGTGTCCCTGCCCATGGCAGAGGTGGGACTGGATGGGCTTTGAGGTCCTTTCCAACCCAAACTATTCTATGATACAAGCAAAAGAATTTCCTGAAAGCATCCAAAACCTACCTGGAAATACAGCACAGCACGTCCTCACACCTTCTTTTCCCTTGGATAAGAGCAGCGTCTCATCTTTCTCAAGAACAGCTGAGACAAAGTTCTTTTCACAGAATCCTAGGCTTGTTTCAGGCAGGTTTGGAAAACAAGTAATCAATACAAGATACAAGTAATTAAATGATAATAAAAGGCACAGACATTATACCTGCTAATGCACTGGTTGTACCTTTATTGTTTCACCTCGTTCACTAACAGTTCAGTGGTGCAAGGTTACCATACACAGTTAGATATCTGCATTGCACACCTAAGGCTATACAGCAAATGGATCAGAGTTAGTACAAATACATGAACTATATTTACATTTTGTATACTCAAGCTCCAAATATCGGATATATTTACAAAATAAAATAAGAAAATGAAAACCTGAAAGTAATGTACAGTGTTGCTGATACACTCCTTCGCTGGGATGAAATCAGTTTGCAAAGAGATTTGTTCGAGAAGGCCACTTATACAGCATATACCTTGTATACCTTGTGTACAGAGATTAAACAGGGAAACGGGGACCGCAATTAAAACAAAAAACTGAATATTTCAGTGCAACAGCATGTCCGATGCCTGAATTCAAGAACCTTAACCAACCACACATGAAGGATGAACAAGCAGAGTGGGAAATAAAGAACTGATCCTGGGAAGTGCTGAGCATCCATGCTTTCCGCCCCTGGTTCCAAGGCGAGCAAGAGGCAGGTCAGCACTGCTGGGGATCAGGCTGTGAACCTGGCCACACTAAGAATTAAGGACTTAGGACCTCCATACCCTCAGTTTTCTGAATACACAGCTGATCCTGTTGATTTAGAACCTGTTCCAAAACACATTGGACACAACCATCGGGTTAGTGTTGGACTAGTTTTGATTTCAAATACCTAGAACGCATAAATGGCCTTCTGAACAAAAAAAAAAAAAAAAAAGTCAATCCTGTTCTTGAACAGTTGATGGTTTTAAACGAGGAAGCACAAAATCAATACATCCCTGCTACAAATAGTACAGTTCAGACCACAGACCGGGGTGATGAACCACAATGGAGAGATGCGACGCACGTGTTAGAGACCCATTTTACAGTACATTCATCAAACTCTTCCAGAGCAGCGTTCGCATCCTTCCCTCGAGCAGCAGGAGAGCAGCTGCATCCCCGACAAGAACACTCGCCGCAGTAAGGACTAACACAAGCTAAGGCTCTGCACGGGTACCAGAAAGATGCAGATGCATAGGCAGCATTAGTCGATTGTATAGTACCAATGGGTGTTATTCCAAAGCTTTTTCCTATCTAATGTGCAATTAATTACAGATGTATAAATATACAATACATTACATGAAATTAAATCCCTGTAAATTAGATAACAAGCAGCAAAAAGGAAAGTCTTTGCTTTGAAGTACTTGGCTGATCAGTAATCGGGACTCCTAGACACTGACCAAAAAACCCTTTCTCAGTGGTCTGGAAATAATATTCTCTTCCCTTCTGCATCCCAGAATACAGGAATCTTCCATAAAAAGGTACTTAAAGTGCATTTCTAAAATACAGTATAGGAGGTTTAGTTTTGTTTTAAAATATCTCGGAAGCTCCAACACCAAGGACATGGGTTTAATGGACAAAAAAAAAAAAAAAAGATCACTTTCTCCTTCCTTTCAGCGAGGAACATAAAACTCCCACAGTTTCACATTCTTTCTCTCCAAGAACTGCCGGTTTAGTGCTGGCACTCGTGCTCGAGGGGCTGTCAGGCCCCCCGGCATCAATGCCTCATCCGCAGCTGCTGAGCCCTGAGAGCTGGCTGACTCCAGGGCTTCACACGCAGCAGGAAACCAAGCAGGGGGTTTTACACATCCAGAGAAGGCAGCCTAGTACATTTTTCCCTTCTTGCTCTGTTTCTAAAAAGAAATTTCTAACGTGTTGGGCTAGATCAAAAATATAAAGGAAACCCACTTTTTCTTTTTGCTTTGTTGTCCTTTTAAAGAAAAGCTGAATCAATTTTAGTCCAGTCAGGAAACTGGCATCTCAAACTCGGCTTCAATAATGGGTGAAAAACTGTAACCGTATGCCTTTGTCAGACCTGAAAACGGTAATGCCCATTTGAACTCCACACAAGAACCTGTTTTGCCACAGATTATATGCAGCTTTAAGAGATACTGATGCTTAAAAATAGAATTTTGCTCCTCTGATGAGGTGTTACTCACAGAAATCAAGTCATCAGAAGCTCCTTGGAGTCTTTAGAAGAGTAACATTTATGCAACACAGCTGTAACATTACCAGCTCTGTGTAAAATAAGCATCTGTCTCTTCCTGCTTTTAAAGGAAGATCCCTTAATCACATTTCTATCCAATGTCTATATCGCCTTAGTTCATTTTCTGGCTTATCCAAAGCAAAGACTTAGTGAACTAGTTTTCTTCTAGTTAAAAAAAAAAAAAAAAGAAAGAAAAATTAAAATGCTCCCAGTGTGTCACAAAACACCTAAACTGCTTCCAAACTGGTTCCACTTTCATTATAAACGGCGGTGATGGCAGCAACAACTTAGTGTTTAAAATTAACCTAATTCTTGAGATCGGCTTAGCTCCAGCTTGGGGCAGCACTAGCAGCCTCGCTGATCCACACGCTGGAAACGCATTATCATCCGTTGCATAAGAAAGGAATATCATTACTATTTTAAGAGTCACAGACAGTTAAACAAGACTAAATCAGAAGAAAAAAGAAACAAACATCCCTGTCCTGCTCCTGGGTCCCCAGGATGCTCCCTCACTCTGGCTTCCAGTTCAGAAGTAAATCCAAGGACCATAGGAGATAGCACGGGCACAGGACTTAGATTGAATCCTATCTCAAAAATAGATAAAAGATATCTCCTAGCCCGTATCAGGCTCCATCTCCCTGCTCCTTTGCCAACCATGCTTTGAGGAGGTCTCATGCACTGCACTTAACTGAAGAATGAAAACCTGATAAAGCTAAAAAATTGCTCAACTGATGCCGGTCAGCTTTTGGCCACAGAATTTCCAATGCACGGCATGACCTGCCGAGGAGTGTGCTGAATGCGAGTGACCTTCTTGAGCTGCAGGGTGCCTCCCTGTGCCTACTGTAATAGCGGAACAACCCCTTTCACCTCTCCCTTGAGAGGTCAGAATGCCAGGATGACATCCCCTGGATCACTGCTCACCATATCAGTGCCCAAGGTAAGTCAAGAAAGTAGAGTGCAGAAGTCTGAAACATAGTAAAAACCAACAAACCTTCCCTAAAAACCTAACTAAAAAGAAGATGAATTCGCTTCTCAGAATGGAAATTCATTCCGCTGTCCTTTCCTGGGGCAAGGATCAAAACCTGGGCCACAGGAGAGCTTACGTCGTAGGTCAAGAACCAACAGCACCAGGCTGGTCTCCAAGAAACCAGTTATTACACCCCCACTGACCAGGACCACAGTCCACTTGATCCGTCCTCCAGGAAGGATTAATTCCGAGGTTAAAACTAACTAGGGGCTTGTAGGTGATGGGAAGCGCAGCATGGGAATCAGGAGATAGCCAACAGTTACTCCAACAGGAACTGAAAGTGTCCTGGTGTCCCCTGGAGAATACTGCAAAGGATTCTGTAGGCAGAGGATGCTTTCCTTTGAAGAGATGGGAGTATCCGAGTGTCAGAGATAAGAGGTGCTGCAGCACTACCCTAACATACAGCTGTAAATCTCCTTGAGGAGAGGTGAGGACTGTTGCTGCAGGAACTCAGGAAACAAGACAAAAGAGAAGGCTCTGCTCTCCTGTGGTGACCTGAAAGTGCTCTAGGGAACAACCAGTTGCTTTGTCTCTGCTTAACACTCTCCATCTGTCAAATACGAGGCTGAGCAACTGAAACTTTAGGGATTTTATCCAATACTTCCGCAATGTGGTTTATTTTTCCCTCACATCAGCACAAGTTCGTCGCTCAGTTCAGAGGCAGAGGAGGGAGTGTTAATCTTCTAGGAAAAAGCTGAAGCCAAGCACTGTTCACCTGCAACCCACAGCAAGAGGTTAGAGGCAGATTTTTCCAGCCAGTCCCTCTTGGTTTGTTCCCTACCCTTTCCCACCTCACGCCTTCGCCTGTTGGATCCCAGAAACTCAAATCCCTGCACTCAGTCCAAAATCCAAACTGCCCAGATAGATTTGTCCAATATCAGTTTTCAACAGAGTTTAAATTACAGGGTGGATCCAGAAAGCCTGAGGAGCTGTTGCAGTTCCTGGCTGGGTAATGCCTACACAGAAGAACTTATCTTCCCCTGGCATTAGAACTTTGCCCTGAGGGAACCGATGACCACTGCCAAGTCACAAGTTGAATGAAAAACCTGCAGCAGTCTAGACGGACAACAATGGAGAGTGAGACAGACACCAAAAGGTCAGTTGGAATGGGAAAACAACTGTTATAAGAAAAAATAAATAAACTTCTTTATATTTTTTTCTTTTTCCTTTTTTTTTTCTTTTTTTTTGTTTGTTTTTTTTTGTTTGTTTTTTTGGGTTTTTTTTTTTATTTTCGTGTATTCTCTCTTCTTTTTTTTAATTTTTTTTTTTCTTTCTGTTTTTGTTTGGCCACATGCTACAGGTACGATTCTCAGTACAAGTGAAAAGAAACAAGGTAGGGTTAGAATACCTAGAAAAGGTGCTGAGGGAGCTGGGAGGGAAGGGGTTGTTTAGCCACAGGATTACATACAAGAGAAACTGTCAAGAATCACAAAGAGAAAATGAGAGGTAACACTTGGTCTGCTGGAAGGTGAGGTGGGGAGAACAGATGAGAACATTACATGGACTCAATACTTCAGCTGGCCCGTGCGTCTTCGAGCCAGTTTTGACCTGTGCAAGACAGAAGTGAAAAAAAAATGATTTGTTGGATTCTGGAAGTTTATTTTTCTCCCTCCCCACAGTCCACCTCTTAGATCCTTTATAGTCCTAGTTTATTCCATATGAACAGGATGTAAAACACATCAGAGGTTGTAGGACAGACTTCTCGCTCTTCTGATGTGCTTCTTATAAAGGAAGACGAGATCTTTCAAGAACAGCACTGTTCAGAAATTATTTGATGCTGTACAGTAATAGCCTGGTGTTCAATTATTTTTATACTGGAAGGAAGAGCTACTGCAGCATGGTCTAAGATCTCTCCTGCTAGCAGGGAATGTCTGTGACCTGTGTTAACAGGGAGGCTTCTGGGGAGGTTCAAAAAAGGGAAGGAAATGAGAATTTCTGCTTTGGCTCACGACTGACAGAATGACGGGATCGTCCAGACCCACCTGCACTGAGGCAGCAAGAAGCTTTATAAATCTGTAATGCAGCCATACAAGGAAACCATTCTGTGGCCTCGAAATGCAATATTGCATGAAGCACACCACAAACATCTGACCTAGATGCATCTGTTAAAAATGTCACAAGCCAAAGCAACAGCTGCTGCGTTTCCTGGAACACACGGCTCGTTCGGTTTGGGGTTTTTTTTGCGGCCCACGCTCCTCCCTCTTTCAGTTCACCCATCTCGTCAAATTCTTCAGAATAAGATTACCAAACTTGATTATCAAACTATCTGCCTCCACGCTTCTGACTCTCACAACGTTTATTCTTTGCCCACAAACAGTCTCTTACCGTATCGTGCCAGCAAGAAGTGGATTGAAGGCATATAACCAGTCATTCATGTCTTTGTCATTGATGGCCTGGAGCAGGACTCCACGATGCTTTGTGCACACGCCAAATGTGTTGGGTGTCTGGAATAGTAAAGACAATGGAAAACACTGAAGTCTACAAGCACAGAAACTGAGGCACCCTTCATCTCTGAGGAAGAGTTTGCTTTGCCACATTCCTGAAAGCCACAAAACCTACTACAGTCTTTCATTTAAGTTTGTTTCGCTGGTTATTTCCAGGACAATATTAGTGAAATAGGAACAAAATATAATACTAACTCATGAGGGTGGACTTCAAGAGAGGCTGAGATGGACCACTAAAGTTAATTTGATACCTTGTAGGACATTTGTTGTGTGTTGGGTTTGTTTTTCTTGTACAAAACAACCCCAAAATATCACACAAACAACTTGGTACCAATACATGCTCATAAAAGCAACTACAATGCCTTCTGTTTCAGTCTCTTGTACTGATCAAAACATAAGAAACCCTGAACAAACTTTGTGGGCAGGATCAGCAAATGCCAAACACTTCCCCAAGGCACAGATGCATTTTCCTCAGATCACAGATGGCACACGGGACGCTATGGAGGCACCACTGCCCATCATGTTCCTGTTCTATGGGTAAATAAGCAATAGCTCTCAGACTGACCTTCACCATTGCCTGCTGATCCTCGCTGTATTCCACCTGAGCTGTGGATAAGTTTATGATTCCTCTTTCTACAGGATCTTTGTCGCTGTTGTAAATAAAAACATAGGGACGGCGAACTACCACAAAGTGCTTGGCCCAGGAGCTGGAGAGGGGCTCCTTGAAGTGGAGGTAACCTTTCTTCGAGACCACAGAGCTGGAAAAAAACCAAACCAAAACAAACCCACAGGTAAACAGGAGAACATCTTCTCCTAAATAAGGCACCTACCGAGTAGTATCTGACAAAGGTTTGTCAGAAAGAAGGACCTAAAAGGATCTCTACTTCAGTGAACTTCAGTCTTAGTTCTGATGATAAGTTTAAGTCACTGGAAATGCTGTTTACTAAGTAGATGCAGGAAAAAAACGCTACAGAGATAAATAGCAATTTGACTCATAAATCCCGTCTCCATCTTACCGGAGCCTGTTTAATTTACCTTCCTCAAATGGGGCAAAGAAACTACAAACCCCAGACAAGCCTTTGGAACACCTCTCAGAAAGCCATGATCACACTATAATAGAAAACTTACCCTGGTCTAATTTCTTCAATATCAGGGACGAGGTTTAGGAATTCGTTCTTTCCAGCTCTGGCAAGATAGGAAGTTTCTACCGCAGGCATTAGCTGGAACTGTTCCACCTCATGACAGGGACTGGAGGCACGAGAATTTGCTTCTGGTGTCCTTTAGAAAAGAAGCCAAGAAAGAAAATTAAATCACAAGAAACCAACTGAATGTGAACAGTGTAATAAAAGGCACCTGCAGCAGAGTCTGTCTTGCAAGTGTCATCCTCCAGAATACATATTTTGTATGACACCAGGATTCTTTTGCACAATATCAAATAGCATCACCCTTGAAATCTATGGCATAAACCTTACAGTAACTGCTAGTAGGTTATTTTACTGCTCCTCCCTCGTTTCTCTTGTCAAACAGCTACATTTTTTATTCCAAATTTAATTAAAAAATCTTTTCTATAGAAAGAACTGAGAAAGATAAACAAAGATTACTGGCCAAAATGGTTTATTCTGGGTTGTTGTCAGTAGGTCTTTTCAACAGACCTTGGAAAAAAACTTGTGGATATTACACAGGGAAGACGTGCTGGTCACTGGAATGACAAGCATCAGACTGTTGTTTCAGCGCAAAAAATCTCTAACCAAACACTTCAAAAGAACAAAACGGACAAAAAAAAATTGTGCAGAGGGACTAGAGAAGATAAGGCAAGGGGGCTGATACAGAGAAACATCTGAAAGCAGGGGAAAGGAAGAAAGGAGGAGAAAAAAAATATCTAGAACACAAAGATTTGAGAAGCACTAACTGCTTTTACATGAATACCCTACACTTACTTCTGATCAATTGAATTACATCTTGAATCCACCAGAGAAGGGCAGGTAGACGAAGGGGTGAGGGTAGCGCTGCTGAAACTTGACACCGATGGGTCCCGCCCAATTGGAGAAATGTCTGACAACTGCAAGGACAAAGACAGGCAAAATTGAACAGAGGAGATGTTTTTGTAGCTCCTGTTCGGTCCTGGCTAGAGCACAGCATTCACGGTACACGGCTCAGTTAATAGAAAAGTCAGCCATTTCCTTACTTGACAGCCCCATTTTTGCACACAACCATCGTACACCCATCTAGAGGTGAAAAGAAAATGGCCCTTCTGTAGACAGGGCTTCTTATTCATGTCCTGCACTTCTGATCATTCCCATTCTGACTTCCTCAGCAGAATATCAGACTGTCCCGTTGGTGTCCTTTGTGCCCACAGCCAGAATTCTTAAAAGAGCCAATTTATCCTTTTACAGAGGGAAAGCGTATGTAGCGAAAGATAATAAGAGCACTTCCAGTCTGCTAATAAACTAGAAGCTGTACTAGAGCCCAAGTTTGCACCATTGCTAATTCCTGAAATACTCTTTGGAAGCTGATGCTGAATAGCCAAACTATTTTACTACACGTATAGTGTACTGCATTGCATTGCATTAAACACTTACCTTACAGTCACTGATGCTGTTGTACACCTGGTTAAATTCCCGATTAAAGGTGTGAGTAAGAAGCTGCAGACACTGAGGAAAACAAATGACATAAAGAAGAGAATTCGACATTTAGACTTTCTGAGAAATTTGAACACAGGAGGCAATTTGCCAAGGCACACCTGGCAGCTTATGGAAGAATAAACATTCTAAACCACTGCGAAAAATCCCAGATGAAAAGAGGAATAATCATTTACCTTGATAAAATTAAAGTTTCATTTACAGAACTACAGGTAAAGAAAGGGGAAGGAGGTGCTGCCATAGCACAAACCTCGCCACCAGCACTGGCTGGTAAGAATGGATAATTTCACTACAAAACATATTGAAATGGAATTCCCACAATACTGGGAATTCCCCATGCAAGCTGAGAAGCTCATTATTAATCTTCTGGCACTCCAATTTAGACCAGCAATGCTTTTCTCATGTAATACCTTAGTGGCCAGCTCTTTCTCCCGATCCACCAGGCTCTCGATGTCGGCTGAGTCGTAGCCACTGCTCTCACTGGGTGTCACTGCACTCTCAAACGTCGTGGTGGAAATCTGTGAGGAGATGCTGGTGGAGGTACTGAGAGTTCCACTGCTCAGACTGGGAGACAATGAGTCACTCAGGGACTTGGGGATGCTGTCACCAAGCTTTTCACGAAGCAGAAGGAAATGTCGGGTTTTTTCCACCTAGTAAGAAAAGAAATCAGAATCATCTGGTCCAGGATGTTGCCTATGTTAAAGGCAATGAATTCTTCTGCATTCTTTTAAGATGAGTACCAGTAAACGTTTTCCCTGGAGAAGAGAGTTTACAATGGCACTGGAAGTTCAATCTGCCTTTGTTGAATACACTAAGATTCTGAGCTGAAGGTTCTATACAGCAGAGAGCCACAAACCTTCTATCTTCTCTGTACAAGAATAAACTTTGAGGATAAACTCCCATTTGGAAACCCATTCAGCTCAGAAGGTCTCTCAGTGGGTGCACTAAAGGCGAGTTCAAAGGCAGAACTGTGCTTTTTGCTTTCACTCCCCTCGTCTCTTTACTCACTTCATGCAGCAGCTCCAGCTTCTCCAGTTCCCACTGATGTTCTAGAATGAGGCTGTCACCCCTGGGCCTCCAGCCTGCCAGGTTCTCTTCTCCTCGCACATACGCCACAGACGTGTCCAGCACTTTCCTTCTCCTCCTCTGCATTCCTAAGCAGTAAAAACCAACATAAGACATGTTAAAAACAGCCAGATGGATGCCATTAAGAAGTATTCACCAATTAGCAATCTGGGAAGAACCAACAATTCTATTGTTTGGCTGGAAATATATGAGGCATTGTTTTCATTAACAGTGATCGTGCATCCTGAAGAGATTTGATTTAGCCCAGACTTCTCACTTCACTCAGATAATTTCTGTTGACCACAATACAACACCAACTCCTGCTCAGTCTGGTTCAACACAATAACTTCAATCACTAGGTCTTAAAGGCAAAATACAGGGATACTACGTGAACTACATTCCTTCCAAGTTATCAACCTCCATCAGATATCAGCAGTATCTTCAAAAGACAAAGAGAAAACTCTATTGCTGCAGATCCAAGGCTCAGCTGTGTTAGTGATGAGCCACATGTTATGCCCACAGGTCTGTGAGCTGGGTACACGCCCAGTTTCTTGATCTACTCATTGCAGAAAATGTTAAGTTCTCAGTAAATCCTTGGTTCACCAATGGTAAACACAGATGCAAGCCCTAACTAAAAGCCCATGTAAGTTTTTTATGGAATAGCAACGTTCCACTGCTCTGATGAAACACAGGAACTGCTTCCCATGAGGACAGAAGTGTTTACTCCCTTCTGCCTATGAAAGTTCCTTCAGTATTTCATTTGGCAGCGTTTTTATCACTTGAATACCCAGTTGCTGCTCACCTGGACTTCCCGTGTCAGCCATTTTGCATAAACTTAGTTCATAGATTCCGGTTACTCGATTGCTGTTAACAAGAAATTAGAGAGGGGAAAAAAAGAACACTATCATCTTCAGAAATAATACGTGTTTGCCCCCAGATTAGAAGTTTAAATATAGCTGTTCATTAGAACTACACCTGAACTCTAATGATAAAATAGCCAGGACAGACTGCAAGATCTCTAAAAATGTCATTTCCCCTATGTTCTCCCCACCCCTCGATAGACTCAGAGCAGCTGCTGCGGTAAATTCCAGGTCAGGCTCAGGATCACCTATGTGCAAGCTTGAAAAATGGATGTCTCTTCCCAGCTGTTCAGTCAGAAGGCTGGAAAAGGGGTCAGTAAAGAGAGAAGTCAGAGTTTCACTGAAAAAAAAAATGCAAGAAAGAACGTTCAAAACCAGTCTGGAGAACTATAAAGTAGGCAGACTTTCAAGGAAGAATTAAAGAAAACTAAGCTACATTCTCCCCGTGCCCTCTAAGAAAAAAAAAAACTAAACGTATGCTGACGTAAGACATTGATACCAAAATCAGTAACTGAACTTACGAATCTGGAGATTTGGAGTAGCCACTGCCAAAGAGATTGCGTAGTGACCGGGGCGGGGAAATCTTGGCATCTCGTGAGTAGAAGACCATACAAACATCCTTTGTTACAACAGCAGGCTGGATGCAGTGGTCAAGCTAAGAGGAAAACCAGTGAATGAGTGGCTGCAGACAACAAGGCCAAGTTATCCTGCTTCCCTCTTTTAGTAGGACAGCTTTTTCTTGTTCGGGTCTTTGGTGAAGGGGGTTCATATGTGTTTCTGTGAAAGACAACTCTCAAATTTCTTGGTGCATTTAGTGTGAAATCATTGCACGACATAAACCACCAGCATCCTGCACGCACAGTGAAGGGCTAGGCCAGTATTTGTAACACTAGCAGTATCTACATAGCAATGTTCACTGATTTCAGTGGATTTTCAGATACAAAGATAGATAAAACGAGGCACAGAAAGGTAAGGAGATCACCGTTGTCACTTCGTATTTGTTGTGAGGCAGTATTACCTTGACATCAAGATTTTAACTGTGAATAAATTTTTCCACGCTGTTCCCAGAAAATGAATAAAGGCTTCGGGGTTCAAAATCACTCAGCTCATTAAGCATTTATCTCAGGTACACACTGTCTGCTGCCTCTAACAGTTTTATTTGAGCCACAAGGAAAAGAAAAAAAGAAGGCAGAGGTGTCTAACCTCCAGGTAAGCAGAAAGGGTCATATAGATCTTCTCTCCATATGGTGTCACTCGATTGAGGAGAAGGGAGTTATGCAAGGAGCTATCCCAAACTGCTTCAAACCGATAGAAAGTCCTGGAAAAAAGTACAGTAAAAGATCAATAGTAAGAGTTACTCTGCATCCCTCTCATCAGTGTAATAAGGCATCTCTTCCTCGACATCACCCACTAGGACTGCTATTGACGATCTCAGTGGCTTAGACAACAAATACTTGACACACAGAATCTTCTTTTCCAAAATTACCTCCACCTCATGTGGTGCGGCATGACAGACCATTGCCTGTCAAGAAAAAAATTCATTTAAAAGGGAAAAGAGGGAATACAGAAGGGAACAAAAGCTGCCATAACACTACGCTTTAATCTCTCATCGTGTTTGCATTATGAGAGCAGTTTTCTGAACCTTCAGCAAGCCCCAGATCTATTGTCTGGGTGGAAGAAAAGGTAGAAAAGCCTGCACCTCCACAGATGAGACCGGCAGTGAACCCAGCCTCGGAATCAACTCTGCACCATTCACCAAAAATTATCATCATCAGCAGCACAGGTGTAAATGTCCATCAGCACAGAACTAAATGCCTCTAACAAAACGATGATTTTTGGATGAACAAGCTGAAGCCAAACACAGCTTCAGGGCAGTTACTCAACTGGATTTTGTCCAGCCACAACGTTAAATATGCAGTCTTGCCTGTCCAAGCCAGAACTTGCTAGAATAGTTACAGAGGAAGACAAAACTCAGACTTGAGCAAATTTCTTTCAGCTTGGCCAACAGTGCAAGGAGGAAAATGGAGAACAGAACAAGCAAAGCACGGAAAACAGGAGAAACAGGCTAAAGGCACCAATGTATAGTTACAGCTGATTTTTATGTGGATTTTAGCATTACTGAAGGTGGTGAATTGAGAGCATTGAAGACTTAAATCTTCTTTTTTCCAAAGAGTCACCACACAGAAAGCTGAGTGTAAACTGTCCCAGCCTGGGCAGCTGGGCTGTGATCCAGCCTGGTGGGTGAAAGAGGAATCGAGCCTGAGCAGCTACTGCATGTCTGCTTTCTCTGCCAGCTGGTAAACTACGAAGTAGCAACTACATGGTTAAATTTCAGCTACAAATCCAACCTAAGAACCAAGGCTGAATGCCAGTCACATGGCAGCCACCGCTTTTTGTTCAGTGCAATTCCAGTTGGAATTTCAAGTAACCTAATCATTCAGTCCTTGACCTGGTGCTTCAAACGTGGCGAGCATGACAGAGTTAGAGACAATAAGAAACTCCAAATTTAGTTCTTTGATACAGAACAAAGGAAGAAAATGGCAAGGACTACAAACAGGGACTATATTCTGATGGCATATTTTAAGAATCAGAAAGACTGAACAAAGGAAGCTCTCTCAGATGTGGAAGAACATTTACCTTCACAAGTTCCCCACTGAATTGTACCTGAATAAACCCCTGAGACAAAGGAAGAGGAGGGATACTACTTCTGGGAGACCTAAAGAGGAGTGCTAGCAGAATTCAGTAAAGCTAAATGGAAGCAGAGGCAACACTAATGGGACATAAAGCATCCTATTGTTAAGAAGCTTTATGTACAAAGGAAGCAAACAGAAAATACCTAGGCATATCCTTATCAAGAAAGAGCCTGTAAAAACACAGAAAGACCTTCAGTTAGTGCAGCCAAAAGCAGAACAGAAAAGCAGCAGCTGAGAGGAACAGAACAAGGAGAATTAAAAAGAAAACAAAAAAACACAAACAAGAAAATAAGTGTGCAGACAGCGAGCAAACATAAAATACAGCCCTTACCAGGGCTTCAATCCACTCGAGCACCCTGCCATGCACTTATCCCACAATTTAAACCTCGGCCTTTTGGTAGGAGCTAGCCAACAGCTTTACTTCACTCACCTTCACCCTTCACCCCAGTGACCCTAGAGCTTTCCAACCGCAAATCCAATAGTATCAGACTGGGAACTAGCAACAGTCCTCTTATGTTCCAGTTATACTGATCCATTAATTGATAGAATCATAGAATACTTTGGGTTGGAAGAGACTTTAAAGCCCATCCAATTCCAACCCCTCTGCCATGGGCAGGGACACCTCCCACTGGATCAGGGTTGAACACACTAGGTGTAAAATCCCCACTTCTCCATAGAAGGCCAAGGAATAACGGCTAAAACAAACAAAAAAACCAAACAAAAACCCAGCACTGTACACATTTCCAGACACTAGGTGGCAGGAAAACATTCAGTTGGTAGGAGCGGTGTCCTGAATCCACCTTTAATATCGCTGTGGTATTTCTACGTCCAAGCCTCTAATGGAGAAGGAAGAAGCCATTTCGGCGCCTAGAAGGATACCGCCTCCAGCATCCAGCAGCTGCAGCGGAGATGGACTCCAAAACAACCTCCTCCCCTCCAGAAACACTCATTCAGAGTTAGATTTCAGAGATATTCCTGCTTTGCACCAGCTCAACAGAGCCAGGGAGTGGTCAAGTGACTTGGCTGATGTCAGAGCAGGGAGAGGCTGTGCCGGCAATGCCGCATTCTGCTTCACTGCCCTTTGTTGCAGACACTGGAGCAAAACAATGTGGAGTCTGACTGGTCTTTACAGCGCCATATCCTAATGAGAAGCACACAGCCAGGAAACTCTGAGACAGGGGCCTTGCTGCAGTCCAAAAGACGGCAGCTACATGGAATAGGACCCCCCATTACTGGAATTGGAGTCAATTTGTGATATATCTGTATAAATCCACAAATTAAGTTCAATTTACAAAGTGCAGCTCTTGTTTACATTGTCACTTGTTTCAGGAACAATACAGGTTTGCACATATCCATATATCTATCCCCCCAGGCTGCCTTTGTACCTCGATGCTGTATTCTAGCAGCAAACCTTGAAGTCAGTTTAAAAAGTTCTGGGTTAAATTTCAAGACTCCCTTGAGCTGATCTTTCCCATCCTCCTTTTAAGGTGTTACACATGGAAAGTCACTCAAATGCATTATCACGGAATCCTCCATGGGGGTCAACAGCCTGCAGCTTCCACAGGAATTTATGGCAACGTTCCTTCTCTTTCAGTATGCCACATGCCCATGGAATTCTACATTTAATAACTAGCAACATTCTCAGGTTTCCAAACATCCTGCCAATACCTCAGAGGTCAAAGACATGTTAAATTCCTTCAGGAGTGTCCACTTTATTCACTCACCTATTGGAGCTGTGAGAGGACTTCAGGTATTTTGCAGAGATAATGTTCAAAGACAGAATAGCATCCACAGCAGCTTCATCTACCTCTGCTTTATTTCTAATACGCCCTGAAATGAGTAGGAGAGAGAATCAATTAAAACAGCCTGAAACACAGCAGGAATCTGTTTTCCCAAATCACAGAAGAGTTCGGGTTGGAAGAGACCAGTTCCAACCCCCTGCCATGGGCAGGGACACCTCCCATGGGATCAGGCTACCCAAGCCCCATCCAACCTGGCACTGGACACCTCCAGGGATGGGGCAGCCACAGCTTCCCTGGACAACCTGTTCCAGGGCCTCCCAACTCTCACAGTGAAGAAACTCCTCCTTATGTCCAGTCTAAATCTGCCCCTCTCCAGTTTATACCCATTGCTCCCAGTCCTATCACCACAAGCCTTTGTGAACAGTCCCTCCCCAGCTTTCTTGTAGCCTCTTCAGTTACTAGAAGGTCACTCTAAGGTCTCCTTGGAGCCTTCTTTTCTCCAGGCTGAACAATCCCAACTCTCTCAGCCTGTCCTCACAGGGGAGGTGCTCCAACCCTCGGATCATCTTTGTAGCTCCTCTGGACCCATTCCAACGGCTCCAAATAACATTTCGGACTATGGGATTAATAAGTGCTCTAAAGTGGAAGTTGCAAAACTTAGGTTTTTTGCTCTGGATCTTTTTCAAAAGCCTCCTCTCACAGCCAATGCTCCCAGAGAGAACAGAATCCGATGCAAAGAGAAATCACCATCAGTACTACTTCTTCCTTACATAATAACATGCAAAACAATTACTCACCAACAACCAGCTCTCGCACATCTTTCCAGTGCAACTCGCTGCCCTTCTCATGGATAATGGTGACTGTGATTCTACGCTGGATTCCCTGGCAGAGTTCAAAAACAAAGCACTGGTGAATTATTCCCTCCTCCCACACAAACAAACATCATCTAGTTTGCACTCATGCTACAAAAAATGAAGCAAGTAAGATCATTTAAGTTAGTCTGTAATTGTGAACAAGCACCTAAGTTATTTTCAGGGTCCTGAAGCACGTAGGAGGAACATTATATTCCCCTATATAACAGAAACCATATTTCTCCCTCCTCACTCCACAAAAGCATAAGGGTTTTACCCTAAAAGAGGCTTGAAATAGTTGCTATGCTCTCGAAGAACATATGTATGGCCCCTGGGATCTATCAGTCAACCACAAAAACAAGCAAATACTTGGGCAATGTGTGTTTAGTTATGTTATATTAAAGCACATACATTAAATAGAAAATAGCCACTGCTCATGCAGATATTGTCCTCCTTTGTCTCACATATCTGCTACAAGTCAAATTATAATAAACCTCTGTAACAGCTGGGAAGAAGGTAGAACTGCACACCAGAAATAAAGGTCAAATCTGAAAAAAAAAATTTCCCTCCACGTTGGTTGCATCCGATCCTGCTTTTCCAAAGGCAATGGACAACTGTCCAGGGAGAAGGAGCTCTGTTCCAAAAGGAAGATGTTCGCCTGTATTGTAGATTTGGCAATGGAATGATGGTGGCTAGAACTACTCTGGTTTGAACAGAAGCAACCAATGAGGACATCAGTGAATCCAGAAGTGCACATTTTCCCAAATTTTTTTTTAAAGGAAATTATTTGAATACAACCATTACTCCTAAATTATAAGAACTGTTTCTATCATTTTAAGAAAGACAGGAAAAAACCCACAGGTAAAATCTATGAATTGTGAATTTGAGAGTGAAAAAAATAGAACCTAAATCTATAAACAACATTTAACTAGGATTATCTTCAGAATCTAGCTAAAGACAAATTACTACTAAGCATAATTATAGGCATTTAAAACACAACAAGAGTCATTTCATAGCTCTGTCTCATAGCCACACACAATGAGAAAGAACCAATGAAAGTCGAGCCCGCATGATCCTTCTGTGTCCTCGGGAAAGATGCTGGAGAACACTAAAGGCACAAATCCAGTCCGAAAGGTTTTTAGAGGTTTTCATCTTTCGCTAGTAGGGTGCACAGGGAACAGGGAAGGAAACAGATACACCAGGGCCAAACATTCTCCTCAGAGCCCAGAGCTGACAGGCTAAGTACAGGCTGAGCGATGACTGACCCTGCAGCTATCATTAGACAGTTGTGTGGGAAAAGAGAAGACATGAGAGATGCAAAATCCAGTCATCGGCATCCTAACACCCCCAGAGAGACAAAACTTGCTGTTCTACAGCCTTCATTAGTACCTGGTGAAGCAGGAACGTGCCCTGGCAGGGCAGCCCTCCAGTGTGATCCACAATGGCAGGAATATACCTGTGTGAGACAGTGAAATCAACAGGCAGGAAAAAAGCCCAAGCAGAGCAGCTTGACTTTGAACTCTGCTGCCAACAGTTACCTCCCTGTACCACATATGAACATGCAACAGGACTTCTGGAGCAGACAGAGACCCAAGGAATCTACAGTCATGGACTGCAAACCACAGGATTTCCCAGCACTGCTCAGCTTTTGCGCATGGGCTTTCATAGTGGGGAAGATGACTCCACGTGTGAAATAATGTCATTCTAACTCTTCAGACCTTTCCAACAGGAACAACAAATGCTAAGAGCCGTTTCCACCCCACCACTACAAACCAGACAGGTCACTGCCTAGTAACGATTGCTAAACATCAGCCTGGTCTGAGCAGAACAAAGGATAAGAGATCAAACTCCCAGAAACCACTGTTTTTAAAACACAGAAGATCAATAATGGACTTACTCCCCCGTTGGCTCCAGTTCGCTGATCTCAAACCATACAAGGAGGTCGTATTTGCTCACGCTCTGGCCCAGGCTGGGCTTGCTCATAGTATTGAGCTTTGTAGCTGGCACTTAAAGAAAGAAAAAAAAGAATGGTTTACAAAGGCTGAGAAGTAAAGCTTACCCCAGGGCTCACAGAAACATGTCATTTCAGTGATCCTATGTATCCTATGTACATATGCAGACCGCATCTTTTTCCATTAAAACTATGTTGCTCACAGCAATCATTACTTCTCAAGGTGTTGTTTTTAAACCTGCTATTACATTAAGAAAAACAAAAAATTAAATAACAAAACAACATTGTATCCAAAAAGCTTGTAAAAACACTCAGTGAACAGAAAAAAAGTTCCTCAAATGTGCATCGGTTGCTTTCTGGCTTACAAGTTTGTGATTTAGAATAGCTTAGGTCTGTTCATCTGCAACATCACTCACCCATGAAGGACATTACACCTCCCCCACAGCAGAGAAAATGAAAAATCAAGAAGTTAAAACTTCAATCTTCACTTTTTCATGGTACAGATTTCAAGTCTTCTCTTCCACAGGCAAATAACCTTATGTTCCTTCACACATACATATTTTAGTTACCATTGTATGACTTCTATGTTCACCCATTTCATTTTTGTAAATTAGAACACTTTAAAAGCCTAGTTCCTGACAGGCATTTCTTTAACTCTGCCACTAATTTTCCACTTTTTCTCCTTCCACACGCTGACCTTACTGCTTTTAAGCCAAATGACTATTTTCCCTTCTAGCCTCCCAAGCCCCATTCTTCCCTCGCTCAAGTGTTCTTTAGGTTCTTCTATCTTCAAAACTCTGTGGATCCTTTAGCTTCCATCATGACTTAATTTCTCACATGAATGAAAGGCGTAACAACCCCTAGTTAAAACTTGCAGGGGTTGTCTGTGTAGTCTCTTTTGAAGAAAAAAAAAAGAATACTGTTTCTTTTCTGGGTAAAACAGCAACTACTTAAGAGGGACAGGTTTTACAAGAATCTGTTATTTACAGAACTACAACTTCACACTAGACAGAGAGCTTAAGCATCATCATTTACTCCAGGTTGGTTGCTCTCTTATACCCCTCACACCATGCAGCTGCACATGAACTCATCACAGCTGGACTCAACACTGTTGACTGCAAGAGGAACATCAAACACACAAGTCACTTAAGTTTCTTGCTAAGCAGAGAAACTTGAAAGCACTAGAAAAGAAAAACAACAATAAGACCCATTTAACTAAACATGAAAGTTGGTTCTAGGCATTCTTCTGAACTTGCTCTGGCACAATTAACCATCGTGTTGTCTTTTTTTTTAAATAAAAGAGAATATAAATGTATCTGAGGAGCAGCACTGTTAGTAGCAAACAAAGACACCGAGCAAAAGAGGAAATCTATATAGAATACACCTCCTCTGCAGCAGGTTGTTTCCTTACATGCAGCATCTCTCATCCCAATTTCAAAACTGTATGTACAGAACACACAAAAAATCAGGGGTCAAAGAATTTTCAGAGATTAGATCTAGTGACACAGAAAAATGTGATACAGAGCACACTGGAGTTCATAGACTCTCCAAGTGATTCTCTCTAGATAGTCCTAGACCTAATCACAATATCATCCTTCCATGACCACAGTCATGGCAGTTTCTAGTTTAAAGAATACTACACGATAAATGAGGGAAAAGGAATTGCGAAACACGTTTTGGAACTACTGCTACATCTACCACAGATCAAGTTCGGCTACTAACCATCTCGTTTAGGAGCCCGCTCACTCTGACAACTGGGGATAGGCAGAAAGAGAAAAGGTGGCAGCTGGTCGGCTCCATCCTGGAAAGCGGCCACAGCAGAGGACGCAAGCACATTGGCGTGCTCGGATAGGGTGTTCAGCACATGCACGTTTACATAGCCAGACATAAGATACCTAATCAACTCAATTTTCCTTTCATGGTCTGCAAAGGGAATGGAAGACACACAAAAAAAAGGATGGTAGAAATATGCAGGTGAGAGAAAGGTGGAGGATGAGGAAATAAAAGTTAAAAAAAAAAAAAGAAACCAACACAAAAGAGCTCAGCATGCGTTATTATGATTAAGCAAAGAAAACCAAGGGTCATTTCAACAAGATTGACTCACTAAACAAGAATGTTAAGAAAGCAAAGAGATGAAGTGGTTAATGAAGAAGCAAACTGCAGTCAAGTGCTCAGTAAGCACATGAAGAGCCATAGCCAGATCTGGAGTCAACACCTCAGGAATGAAATCCTACTCTTTAATGAAATCCTACCCTCCTTCCTCCAAGAGGAGGCTGAAAAGAACATATAAAAAAGGACAACAGCCAGCAGAGATAGACACAATGTCCTTTGCAACATTGGCTCCATCACATTTCTTGGTGTTTTGAATAGCGTAGTAAAACACTACAGCTTTCATTTTCAGCAGTAGACGTGTGATGTCCAGAACTAGACAACTGTTCTCACCTGGTTTTGAGAGTGGCATGGGAGGAGGAAAGAATCTTCGGGAAGGCTGTGGAGGGCTATACAGAAATGAAAAGAGTTATCAATACAGAGGCAGCTAAAAATAAAAAAAAACATATGCAAATACACCAACATGCAAGTATGTAAACACACAGCCCCAGTACAGTCCTTCCACCCATTTTTGTCTCTAAAAATATCCTCGCCATCCCAAAAAGACAGGTAAATATCACCTGTAAGGAAAACAAGTGGACTCAGCGCATTCTGACTAACCTACATCCTTTTTCTATTCTAACTTAAATTGGATTAATTACAATTTCCAGCTGCACTACCCCCGTTCGGCACTGAAAATTTAAGCAGGTAACAGGCATTTCCCAAAATAACTTGAGGAAAAGGAACAAGGCTCAGGTGGCATTTCCTTTTAAAAACAGCACATGCTTCCTCTTTGCAGCAGCTGCCTTCAGCGGGAGGGCTGACCCAGCCAAGCAAGCCAGACAACAGCCTCTTCCCTTAAGCTATGAAGACAACAGGACTAAGTCCTTTCTCTGATTCCAAAAACTAAATGCTCAGCAATTTTGGCGCTAATTTCTGAAAAAGCTATGAACCTTTTATCTTCAATTAAACTCCTCTCTCTTCTTTTGACATCCTCCTTTATGGATCAGGCTGCTTGCCCTGAGGGAACACCCTGCTTCTTGGAGCACCTTAGGGNCAAGAGGAGGCTGAAAAGAACATAATAAAGGATGACAGCCAGGAGTCAACCCTTGCAACATTTGCTCCATCACATTTCTTGGTGTCTTGAATAGCACTACAGCTTTCATTTTCAGTAGTAGACATGTGATGTCCAGAACTAGAGAACTGCTCTCACCTGGCTTTGAGAGTGGCATGGGAGGAGGAAAGAATCTTCGGGAAGGCTGTGGAGGGCTATACAGAAATGAAAAGAGTTATCAATACAGAGGCAGCTAAAAATAAAAAAAAACATATGCAAATACACCAACATGCAAGTATGTAAACACACAGCCCCAGTACAGTCCTTCCACCCATTTTTGTCTCTAAAAATATCCTCGCCATCCCAAAAAGACAGGTAAATATCACCTGTAAGGAAAACAAGTGGACTCAGCGCATTCTGACTAACCTACATCCTTTTTCTATTCTAACTTAAATTGGATTAATTACAATTTCCAGCTGCACTACCCCCGTTCGGCACTGAAAATTTAAGCAGGTAACAGGCATTTCCCAAAATAACTTGAGGAAAAGGAACAAGGCTCAGGTGGCATTTCCTTTTAAAAACAGCACATGCTTCCTCTTTGCAGCAGCTGCCTTCAGCGGGAGGGCTGACCCAGCCAAGCAAGCCAGACAACAGCCTCTTCCCTTAAGCTATGAAGACAACAGGACTAAGTCCTTTCTCTGATTCCACAAACTAAATGCTCAGCAATTTTGGCGCTAATTTCTGAAAAAGCTATGAACCTTTTATCTTCAATTAAACTCCTCTCTCTTCTTTTGACATCCTCCTTTATGGATCAGGCTGCTTGCCCTGAGGGAACACCCTGCTTCTTGGAGCACCTTAGGGTTACCCAGAACTCACCAAGGTCACCCCGATGTTCTACGTCCAGTAATCTACCAGCACAGTGTTTGTAGGGTGGATGCAGCTGTAGTGGCACAAGAGCTTTCTGCGTTTGAGATGTCAGAACAATTCCATCACTCCCTAACAAAACATGGGTAAATACGCCTCTGCCTGCACTCTGAGCTCAGCGGGAATCCTGCTCCCGAGGGTGCGGCTATATGATTTCAGGAGTATGAAAATGAACTGCCCTAACTGCAGAGCAGACCTGAACAGGATCACAAACAGCCTTGAGCACAGAGTAGTGGACAATACCTGTTGAGATCCTGTCCTTGCAGGTGGAGAGGATGCTGCTGATAGTGCCCAAAGACTTCAAACACAATAGGCTTTGTTTTGATGTACTCCACAAATGATTCCGTCACTTCCACAGCAATCTAATAGGTAAAGCAAGTCAAGAAAATGAGATACACAAGGAAATCTTCTACATGAATTTTAGGAATATGTATTTTTCATAGGTTTAACTTCACTCGCAGTGAAAGTAATCCCATTCCTTTAGGTTTAACTTCGCCCACAGTAACAGCAATCGCATTCCTTTTTGCTTTAGGCATTAATTCTACTCTCTGATAAAGGAGAAAATGAAAGTCTACTTAGAAATGCCCGATAGTGAGAACAGGAGGCTACATGTAACCAAAGGATTCCACAGTTCATAAAACCAGATACACTAAGTTCATGTGAGATCACGAGCGTTGCTGCTCACATAGATTTTATTTCCTGAATTCTAGAGCGCTTTCATCACACATCCTGGAAAGGAAAGAGGATTCAAAGGCAGGAAGCAGAGGTGAAACAGAAGAGTTAAACCTGCCACACAGAATCACTCTGTATTTTGTTCTCCATTGGGGATTACATCATTCATCTGATCACTCCTCCTGCTGTCTCTTCTTCACAATTCCCCCTGCCCTCCTTTCCCACACACCTCTCACGAGCTTAACAAGAACGATACACACAACTCCCAGTGCTAAAACAGGCACTTCTTATTCATGCAAAGTTCTACTTACATTCTGAACGTGATAAAACCCAAGGGGAGTCCCTCGACCATTGTTTTTGAGAGGTTCTGTCGAGAAAGCTTCATCATGCCGATGTAAAAAGCTGAAAAAACAAAAAGACACCCAAAAATAAAACACCACAGAAGAGTTGAGTGAACCCAGCACTTAAAGGAAAACCCATACATTTATGCCATTAGAACTCTACAGGGAGCTGAGTGATGGCCCTAAACTAGGAATACCTTAGCCTTTCAGACCACACTTCCTGTACTTGTTTTGTGTCTTAATTATATCCATTTTTCGTTCTCTTAAAAAACTAAGCCAAGGAACTCTTTCACTTGAGAGCTACTGATTTACTCAAGGGTCACATAGCTTTCATACCATTGAGCATTTGTACAATCCAACATCAAATTTTTCATGCTAAAAGCCATTATAAAGTACAATCTTTAGATTAGCTCTAACTAATAACTTAAGAGTCCACTTTGATCCTTAATTCCCTTGTGCAAAACTTTGTTCCTTAACACTATGCTAGCACAAAGCAAATACTGCTCCTAACAGGAATTCCAGTAACAGATAAGGTGGTTTTGTCTGCTCTCAGCTCAGTGGCAGGTGGTAGAAGTTCTCAATTAGACCCTCCATTCCTGCTATTATTTGCGCTCTCTATCAAGCCGTTTATTGCTTAATAAGGACAGATTCTTACTTGAACTGGCAGAAGATATCGGCGTATTCAGGAAGGATGCCGCTGGCCTGCAGCACCGTCACACGGAAGGTAAACACACTGCCCAGCTTCAAGTGCCCACCAATCTCCTCAGTGAAGCCTTCTATAGTCATCTTCCCATCCAGAGTGGCTGACTTCAAGTCTTAGGGAGGCACAAACATCCCACATTATATTCTTAAAATATTCCTTTAGGCAACAATTTAGAACTACCACACTTTTTTGAGACCAAATTATTTGCTGATGATCAAAATATCTAAATACCTGGGAACAATTTTTCTGCACAGCCCTTCAAATGAAGAACTCCAGCATCTATCATAGCCCTCCATAACTGTCATTCCTGATGGACACTCAGAACCCCTGTTTACCACTGACTGAAAGCTACTTCCCTTAAGTTCTCCAAAACTACTACATACTTCTTACTTACCTAACTCATTCATTCTGTTGATCTCCTCTGGAGGAGTAGTAACCTCTGAATTCTGTCCTTGCCCTTCCACAATTCTTAGTTCTTCCAGCGACAGCCCAGACCGAGTCATTGCAACTGAAGAAAAATCACTCTGAAAAATGAAATGAAGTTGCATGTAATGGAGTCCTGCAGTTTGTGGTTTTGTCCTCCCTTTCTCTCCCCACAATATTTAGTCTTTATTTAGAAGCATGAACTACTGCACTCGAAGAAACCTAACTCAGTTTTAAGACTTCTTACCTTATCAAAATACTCATTGTCGAATGAAATCTTAGCTGTGCCAGACTGTCGAATCCCAGATCCATAATCTGGGGCTTCTTCATCACCTAAAGAAACAGAAAGAAAAAAATGATAGGGAGGAGAGGGAAAACCCCTCCAAGTCACCTCAACGGAAATTCTCATTACAATGGAAACCAGTCTGTAAAGCAGAAGAGGCCCAGTTCCAGTCATCCAAGAACTGATTAGAATATGCACTGGAAAAACTAAGAGCAGAAATCTATCCATCATGAAGTCAAGCGTGGGAAAACAACATAACAAACTAAGAAGTTTGATCATGAATACACCGAACTTCAGAGAATTCTGAATGCAAAACAACATTAGCGCTCATTTTCATTATTTGTTTACTTCTGACTATTACACCTGAGGTAAATGAACAGACCATAATACAATGACCCACACGGGAATGTATATTTATATTGACTTAAACCACCATGTAAAATTTTCCAGCCACAAACTAAGCAGTAGCATTAGCAAAGCTTCACAAGTCAATGCTGTAAGTTAGAAAGGAGGTTCTGTCTGCTCAATCTGTCCTTTTAGCCACCTCTTCTTTGCTGACAGTAACAATGAGGACTGGTTAAATGCCAGGGGTTTTTTTCCACAGTAACTGTACGTCTGAAGGAGAAATCCCAAGACTCAGTATGTGTTCTGAAGCTTCATGTAGGGACCAAATAATGCCATGGTCCTTTTTCAAGAGATGTACCCAGTTCATTTCTATCAGCCACGGTGTGTTCTGTTGTCCTTCTGCCCCAGGCATAGCTTTGGGTTTGGAAAGTGATGAATTCCCCTCAGGAAAGCTGGGGAGGGGCTCTTGATCAGGGAGTGCAGGGGGAATTGTTTGAAGGTGAAAGAGTGGAGATTGAGATGAGATCTTAAGGAGAAATGTTCTCCTGTGAGAGGGATGAGGCCCTGGCACAGGTTGCCCAAGGAAGTTGTGGCTGCCACATCCCTGGAGGTGTTCAAGACCAGATTGGATGAGGCTTGGAGCCCCTGATGCAGTGGGAGGCATCCCTGACCATGGCAGGGGGGTTGGAACTGGATCATCTTTAAGGCCCCTTCCAACCCAAACTATTCTATGATTCTAAGACTGGTCTGCCTGTCATTAAAGCTGCAGCTACTCAGAGCACACCAAAAAGTTGTGATGTAAAGCTCTCGGAGTATCTCACCTGCTATAGCTTGCACGGCCACTCGCAGAAAACCTCGTACTTCTCCCTTCTCACTAACAACAGCGACTCTGTGAATGAGAGGCACCGGGTACAGCAGGTTGCTCAGGTACACAAATGCTCTGGTAACAGAAAGGAAACAAAACACAAAGAGCATTAGGCAATAGTTGCAAAGTCAGACTGCAGCATTTGGCTGGCTAATGGGACATTCAAATTTTCAGGTAGTCTACTTTACTGCATTTATTAGACCTGCGCTGTGGCCAGGTGTTCATGTTGTCCACACAGGGCTCTGCGGCAGCATCAGAGCTAAGGGAAGCCACACAACGCTCTAAATCAGGAGACACGGGGCTTACATGAGCGTGTTAAAAAAACATACGAATGAGACAACGTAAGATGATGGCTGTATAGAAAGTAACTTGAGATGCGCTACACTTCTAAATGGAGCTGTTAGCGAGATGATTGAAGCCTACTGAGAATCTACTGATGATGAAGAACTGTCTGAGTTTTCCACCCTGCTGACTAATTCACAGGGAATTGATCTACTGTGTTCACACACCCTTAAACATTTTACTGAATATATATAAAAACTTCTCAAAGAGACTGACTGAACGATTTCTGCCTTCTATGTCCATTTGATAACACTGTATATCAAGCAATCAGAAATCTCCAATAAACTGTAAGTCATCTCTTTGACTTCTTAGAAGATTGACTGAGTGTGGAGATAGCAGAAGACTGATGGTCTTCACAGCTAAGTATCTTAAAGACTATCATATTTACTTCTTTTATAAAGCCCACCACAAATTCCAATGAAACCTCACAGTGCTCTAGAGCAATCATTTAGAAATTATAATTTACAACAGGAAAAACAACATTTTGGCCCAGGATTGGTTGATCCTTTCATACACTAACTTTTAAGGTTCTATAGGAGCAGGATCTGGTTTGGAACAGTATGTTGACAAGTTCTACTGCACAGGCTTTTAGTTAGAAGTTAGGTTAACATTATTTCATATTATGTTTCTGCAAAGAATTGCAAAGGCTCTTAAAACACTGCACTTCATGGTGATGAGCCCAAGCAAAACTTTAAATGTTGAGAAGCCTAATACATCAGCCCTCAACGAGGGGCAAAAATGGAAGGTTTTACTTATTAAATGAGCTGTTTCAGAGTTCACAAGAGTTCCGACATGCACAGAAGTTTAACTAATAGTTTTACCAGTCATTAAAGTGACTAACCAATTACATACATAATGACTATGAATTTATGCATATTAAATTATACTAAGTGCTAGTCATTTGTTTAACTGCATTTCCTTCTTGCAGTCCTTTTTAATTAGCCTCTATTATTAAGTATAATTAAATCCTCAAATTTTTAACTGTTACAGTTTAATATTCATAGGGAAAGCCCTGCCTGACAGAAGAGGACTGAGAGAAACTATGTTCACTGCCTCAGTCTGGAGATATCAGCTGCAGGATTTGTTCTGTGAACACAGCAAGTCTGATCCAAACTCAGTTCCTCGTGACACAGAGCTAAGGAGCGAAGTTAAGAAAGAACAGAGTTTCTCTGTGGGTTCCTGCGCCCGCTGCTAGAATGAATGAATGATCTTGAAATGACAAGGTAGTCAAACAGCAGTCAGTTGAGAACCAAAGAGACAAAAAAATAACACTACTCAAAACCAAAGGGGTGACAAAACGCAATAGAGAATGATTAATAAGGCTATAAAACCAGCAAAACAATAAAATGAAGAAAACCATACAACAACAAAAAACCAACTGCAATGTAACACTTCACTAGGATTAGGACCTAATTCCTCTTCAGTCTGCTCCAAAGTGAGGGAAGCACTGATAAAGCAGGGGAAAGGAGAAAAGACTAAGTTTAAAGTAACAAAATTGGAAGTTTAATTTCTTTTTTTTTCCCCTCTAAGAAAACACTTTCATTTTTCACTTTGAAATTTCAGGTGGTGCTAGTCTGAAAAGGCAGCATCGCACCACACAAGACAGCAGCCCTCCCCATCAAAGAGGAATTATATGCTTGGACTGAGCCAGGAATGGAATTCAGGAAGGTGGGGAGTTATATGATTAACGTGAAAAACACACTCAGTCTGAAAACCACACTTCAAGTTAGGGAGAACAGACATTCTTCCCCAACAGAAAGGAATCTAAATAGCCTTGTAGTTACATGTACACAGTAAGAGGCAGAGTCCCTAACTAAGAGAAGCAGTTATTACAGAAGCCTTCCCACTTGAAAGCCGAAAGGGAAAGCATTAACTGCATAAAAATATATTGATATTTGTACGGCTAAAGTTCTGAAGCTGCTATTCCACATCCAACAGCAAAAGTATCCAGCCAGATTAGCAACTACAATTTCGCCACCTGGGTCAAATAACAATCACAAAGAAAATAATATTTCCCATCTTTCTTACATCCATCCAGACATCTGGCTCAGTGGAATCATCTTAACTTTGAGGAAGAAAAAGCAAATAATGCGAAAAGATTTAAGCTTTCCGTGTGGTGATGAAAATGCTGGGTCTCTTCAATTAGAACAGAGAGCAAATGTGCATCTGCTGTACAGGGAGAAGAGCTGTTTTATGCAGCAGTGCCGCCTTCCAGTGCTAGTCCTTCTGCTTCATCACAAGCCTGGGGTAGGTTTCATCCTCCAGGTTAGGAGGGGATGAAATCTTAAGGTCATCCTCCTCCTTTTTCGCAGCCGGGAGGACTCCCCAAGCATCCCACAGGCAAGTGTTCCCTGCACCTTAGCCCAGCAGACTGAAAGAGGGGGAGCTGGATTAGCAGAAAGATTGGTGAGGTAAGATGGCATAACTCACAACAAAACCAGAAAGGAATTGTTTTATAAATCAAAACAAAGAAAACCAACAGAACTCAGAATGATGACAGATGGGGTTGTTTTTTTTTAAATAAACACATCAATTGGAGATTTAAATACAATATCCCACAGTCCTCTCCCACCTCCCTCAAAAACATAGCGAGTGTTGCTATGTCACACTGTTAACAGAATCAGCTGTAAGGACAGCACAGCATGCCACAAGAGATGGCTAAAGGGACCAGCTCTTTATTTTTCCTCCTCATCTTTAATAGTTACAGTATAAAGAAAAGACAATCACAGCACAGAGAGAGAAGAAAAATCCTGTCATGCCCAAGGAGCCTGATAACTCCATGATCTACTTCTCTTTCTCAACCCCTCCTTTGTGACCAGGACTCATTACTGCTAGTGACACCCCTAAAAAATACTTTGAATTCTTTTATTCTTTCACTACCCATTCCACAACTTAAACCAGAGCATAGTTAGGAAGTCCTAAAGAATTTTGGGGTTGGCAGGAACAAACCACTACCTTGTGCTCAAGACAGTATCTACGCAGATAGATGCAACATCTATTGCAAGTGCAAATGTAGAATTCTCATGCTGGAAAACACTGAGGGACCAAAATAGCCCCCACTCAGCAGCACTGAAGAGTCTACCAGCTTTCTGCTGACAGAATCAGCACAACAGAAGAACAGAACAGGAATAGAAACCGAACAGAATAAAAACCAACCAAGAAAAAGTCATTCAGCTGCCGGCTGCGAGATAATACAAACTAAGCTCCACTCCTCAATACAATTTACAACTCAAGCAGAGCTCCCAGTGCGTGCAGCTTACACGGCTCAGGCCGGTACCCCAACTGCTGCTGCTTCAGAGCTCTGTCTAGTGAGAGAGAGAGCTCAGTGTTCTTTTTACTACATGAAAACGGGAAGCAAGTTGTGTAACTGCCAGGAAGCGCGACTGTTTTCATTCTGCACTGTATTTGCTCAGCTTGTGTTGCGCTTCCTGAAGAGTCTGTGAAATGAAGATGAATAGCTCAACTTTTTCCCAAGCGCTGAAGGTCACTCTGAAAAAACCCCGCACGACAGCAGAATGGGCTGGGGATGCCAGCTCTGCTGCAGGAAAACTGCCCCAGCAGCAAACAGCGCACACGCGCTTTAACCCACAACCACTCCCAGGTCAGCTAGGATGCCTCACCCAAACTGACTTCTACATCAGGTTACCCTGTGAGAACTTGATTTTATACAACATGCTCTCAGGAATTGCACATAAGAGCCCAAATTCACAGAGATCAAAGAGGATTAATGCAATTTCTTGCAATGTTTCTTGCAATATTTGTTTCAAAGGCTACATCAGGGACGGTCCAAGTTTGAATCACAGCTGGTAAACAGGTCCTCTAAAGACAAGGAACAAGGCTTGACAAAGCTGAACTGATCTAAAAGCTGGGCAAGACTGACAAACTCAGCCCCTCATCTTCATAGAAAATGAAAACACGTTTCCTGAATGTGAGGAAACTACAAAAACGTCCCATTTTCCTGACTCTGGAGGCTTCCCTGCTTACAGCCCCAGGAAAGGGCAGAGTCAAACTCTGGCCCCTTCTCCCTCGTTTCTCCCTGCCACCAGCTACCCCACCTTTTGTTCAATGTCCATGGTAACCACCTCCTTTACTGTTTTATAAGGAGATCGGTTCACAGAGTAATTAAATAAGTGAAAAGTCACTAAACAAGATCTTCCTCTTTCTTGCCACAAGTGACATGTTGGAGCAAAGTTCTCTGTGAAGGAACAGTGTGAACTACCACGCTTTTTTAATACAGCTTGGCGTCCTGAGGATCTACACCACAGACTGACGTCTGACAATGCCTTAATCATATCTAGATAGGTAAAGTAAGTAATACTTCCATAAATCCAAGCATAGTGCAAGGGGAAAGTGCCGAGAAACACCCCTAGGCAGTGAATTTTCATGACGACCTTTCACCATATAATACCTGCTACTGAGAGACACGCATAACCTAAGAAGCCAAATCATCTCCAAGAATTTCCTCATCTTTTCCTCATCCAGAAAGGATGGCTCTTCTTTCCCCTCACGCTATCTCTTCTCAGACACAGAGCATGAGACGAGATTTCAAAAAAGGGATTTACTGGATTGGACTTAAAAGACCTTCTACCATACTCTGACATTACCTTCTACGGGAGAAAATTATTTATACCAATAGTACCTTATTGATCTTGCAATGGCTAAACAGAGCAGCCTATAAAGAGTGCTTATACACGGTACACAAGCAAAACCACATTCATTCTGTGTTGTGACAGTTATCTCCGAGTAGATTTACTCACATTCTCACACCTAAGGGTTATTTTCTCACTTATTATTTAGGTCTTCATGGCCTCTGAGAGGGGAATTTAAAACTTAATGTTAAACTAACTCATTCTCTGGCAATTCCAATTCATGTATATAGATATTTTGGCTGGCTTAACAGCTATTCTATCCAGCAGAAGGCAAAGCTGTTGCAGTCTACAGCAAGAGCTGGTCCCTTTTGGCCATTCTCACAGTAACCTCACCAACCTTCCCACTAAAATGAACCAAGGGGATCGGTCGTAAAACGGGTCGCGCCCATCATTGAAGAGGTCTGATCCCTCCTCAGTTCCAACGTCGGAGCCAGTATCATCCACAAAGGCCTCATCATCAAAGTCCTCCATCTCATCCTGCTGCTCATCAGCCAGTTCAGTGATGTCGGAGTCAGCCGTGGAGAAAGTGGGGGAGGGCGTGCGATCAGCGAGACGCTCGTTCACGCAGCCATGGAATATGGGGGAGCTAGATATCAGTTAACGGAACACCGATTAACAGAGTGAGGGGAAGGAAGAACGCTTCATTCAACAGCCGTCTGCTGCCATCAGCACAGAGACCGCCTGAACAACAAGCAAAGGCTTCAAATCATCGGGACTGCAACGGAACGTAAGGGAAGGGAGTGCTAACAAAGTCAGGGAAAAAAAGCATCCTTGAACTGAACAGAAAGCAAATGAAAAATTAATATAAAGATGGCTGAACATACAGATACCGAGAGCACATCCATTTAACAGAATTACAATTCCCATTTCCACCATGTAGCATATTTGTAACATCAGGAAACATTACAGAATCCTACCAGCTATTAGGTATTTCCATAGACCATGACCAAACTATTTGAACCACGTATGTAAGCAATCCCTGAGCCTCTTTTCTCCCCAGTTGGAGTTATTTATATTCTCACATCTCTGCTCCAGTGCCTTTAGATGGATCTTAGGTGGCTATAGTTTAAAGAGCTTAAAACTTACTCAGGGTTCAGTCAAATCAGACTCTACAAGGTTAGACCTGAGCTGGCACCATCCTAAAGAGCAGTTTTTTGTTCTAGACTACATTTGGAATCATCAGAAACCCCTGAGATGCAACACACACAAAGAACACTAGTGGCCACAAAGTTCATAACCATATTCAATGTTAAGGTTCATCCAGAACAGACAGGATTTACCCATGTCACCAGCAGCAGAGATGATCGTCACCTACCTCCCAACCAGCTTGAACCAATGGAATCGATCATAAAAGGGGTCACTGCCTGTCATTGCGGTTTCACTCTCATCCTGGGTATTAGATGCCATTTCCCCAGCTCTGTCATACATCTCGCGCATCAGGTCCAACCTCTGCCTGCACAAAACCAAGCATGATTGAAAAATTAATATACAGTTAATTTAAAAAAGCAAAGAACACAAAGTAGGGTACAGTGACATCACCCGTATCAAAGTACAACAGAGAATGAACTACAAGGGGTGGAATTTTTCTGTGAAGCTTCTCGGGTATAAGGAAGTATATTGTCCAGTAACATTTACATACTTGAGTTTTTCTAAGGACCAGTAATGTGTTGCTCCATTCTTCAGATCCTGAACTTCCACAGCGACCACTGTGCGGGGAAAGGGCCTATTGTCCCGGGTCTTTTCCAACTCAGTGGGCAAAAGCTCTGGTGGCAGCGGTGAGTAGAGGGTGTCTGTCAGCAGGACAAACTGAAACTGCACCTGGAGGGATAAAGAAGCTACTTTAGTTCTGAGAAGTCAGGTATCAGCATCATATGAAACCAGTTTGACTTTCACCTCAGAACAGATTCAGTTTGTTTCTTTTTTTAAAAGTCACTTCTTTGTGTCTCAAGATAGCATAAAACATATTTTTCAAGAAAGTAACACATATCTTTGCCTTTACTCTCACACCTAGCAGAGGTTCAGAAAACTACAGACCTAGAACATCCTGAAGCACCCACTTCTCCTGAAAAGAATGACCATATGAACTTAAAAGCAAAAAGGGAAAGACAGGGACCTGGGGAGAAGCACATGTACATGTGTTTATGATACTGGCAGGAACAGCATAAGGGAAATGAAGAAGAGGAGAATATATTAACCACATTTGCACCAGGTGTTCATTCAGCCAGAAGTCTGAATTAGAGACACATTGCCTCCTGAATCATTTTGAAGACCAAGCTAATGAGCAAGAGACAACTTTAAAGACTCCGATTAACTCTGAAGGATTACACAGTCAAAACTGATGAGTCAGAAAAGCTCCTTTGCACGTCCCTACCTTTTTCTTCAACTCCACGCTGATGGCATTGGCTTCTTTCAGATACACTGCATTTCCCCAGAGCTGGTCCCTCAGCGAAGTAAACTGGTGAAATTTCCACTTCCTGAAAGCCCACTGCGCCAGTTCATACTCGTGTCGTGTCCAGGGCACTAGGATGAGCAAAGAAACAGAAATAAAACACTGCAGGTTTTTCTCTAAGCCATCACATGCACTACTTAGTATTACTACTGACTGTGTCATCAAGTTCTCAACACCTTTCCTGGAGAAGGAGAACAGAAAACCAAAACCCTCTGTCATTATTGAGGAAGGAAAAACTGAATTCAAGCTTCCTCAACACCAGCAGTAGAGACGTAACGATCAATAAGATCTGGAACAGAGGATAAAAAAAAATCCCACTCCTTTAGGCTTGGCTATACCCAAATCACATTGAGTTTCAAACTTACCTTCTTCCTCCTCTTCCTCTTCCTCCTCCGTTGTCTCGGCTGCCAAGGACCGTGTCTCTACCTGCTTCTGTAAGGCTTGCAGCTTACTCTCATAGTCCTGTGGGGAGAGAGGAGATACCGTGTAGGAGGACAGACAAAGGCACAGAGAACAGTTAAGAGGGACTCACACCTCAGATGGAATGACAGACAGAGAACAAATACACGGAGGCATTTCCATTAATGCTCAGAGGTCACATACCAACATCTATTGTTTTAGTACAATCTGTCCTTGAAAAAGAGAGAAGACAGAGGCCAATGCAATTAGAATAATCGTGTTGTTTTTCAAAACCATCAGATATACATGCTCATAGCATCTGTAAGCGGGAAGGTTTGGGTCTTGTTTCACTAAAGACTGGAAAAGCAACTTTTTGGAACCTGCTGCATTCAGAGAGGTAGGAAAAAGGCAGAAATATAGAAAAGTACAGAAATAAGTTTAAAAGGGGAGGCGTATTCACCTTCATTTTCTCAAACACAAGGATTAGCAGCACCACTGATTTGCCTTTTGATACAAAAAGATGCATTTCAGATTTCAGAAAAGCAAAGACATTTCATTTTCAAGTAGATTTTCCTCTTGGGATGCAAATGTCATTCACTCACATGTGTTTTTTAACATTTCAGAAGATGAAAAAAAAATCCACCACCACCCTGGCAAGCAGGCAGAGAAGCCGTGCAGACATTTCCCCACAAGGAGCACTTTAACAATACCTGCTGGTGTAAGGGCACTTCCCTCCTGTTTGGCACAACATCACCTTGAAATAAATGCTACTAAGACCTAATAACCCTTTTCTTATTTGCTGGTAAAACAAGTACCAACTCAAGATCCTCGGAAAAGACATAGACACCGTGCTCCTGGCCTTAGAGCCCACCTCGTTACTCTATCTCATCTTTTGAAGCTAATCCTTTGGCACACATTACCCGAATTAAACTGGCTGCTCAAGATATTTATACAAGAGTTGCACCAACAATTCACAAAGGGTGGTATAGAGTTCTAAAGGAGAATTCTTGAAGCCACTCATCTTGTATTACAACCTTCCCTCCTCCGCTGTCCCACATCCTAAAATTCTTCTCCCAGGTACTGTTTGCAGCAATGATTTTTTTAAATTCTAACAGCTATGGAGGAGGAGAGCTTTACATTTTCCTCCCATCCTACTGAAGCATCCCACCTCAGCAGTGGCATTTCTCTTCTTTCATACAGCAAGTACAGAACTTAACGCTGCCCCATCATGACTGCAGCAAATTTAACACCAGTTCAGTCAAAGACCTCTAAGACAGCGCCTGGAAAGAACATAAACCTGAAATACATTCCTTTAAGTAGAATTTCCTGTAGGTAGCATTAAAAAACTGTAGCTGTGGTCACAGAGCAACACCCTGAAAGTACAGAACTTTTGATACTCATCACCTTTAGGGAGAGGAAAAATTCAACTGTTAAAGACATAGGGACTTTGTACAAGGACTGTGTTTAAATTTTCTAATTCCTTCTTGAAATTTTATTCATCTAAAACGCTCCCTCATTCTTCGCATCTGCTCCCTTCGCTCTAAGATGGCCACACATTTACAGTATAAGTAAAGCTTAACCCAGCAGCAAAAGACCTCAGACAAAACAAACATACAGCCTTTCTTTTGATATTCCTTCTGAAATACTTATGATTCATACCATAAAACTATTCTTGACTTGAGGAGGTGGTGTCAGGCTTATCTATAGCTCTGAAATACCCAGTGTACTCTTAGAAGTTTGTTAACATAACTCTTTCTGAACCTTTCCCCCCTCGCTGGTATAGATAATGCTATTTTATTGTATAGTTGAAACCAAGACAAAACAGGTCAGATGTGAAGTGACAGGCACAAGCTGCTTTTACTTGCAAGGAAGGATAAAATAATTTCTTTTCCTGGAGGCTGAAGCAGATAATCTGAGGGTGTCGTTTTGAGAGGCTAGGCTGTAGAAATAAAGGAATGAAAACCTCTTCGAGTAGTGTTTAAGTGGAATCTTTGATCAGATTCTTTTCAAGCGGATGAGAAGCTGCAGAGGGAACGGTAAAACATCAGGAGCATTTCACTGTGAAATTTTTACTTCAAGCATGAAAAAGCCCAGCCACATTCAAAGACAAAGACCTGCTTCTTGTCTTCTCATGAGTCAAGTAAATGTATCTTCTATACATTTAAATACCTAGACAAATAAAGGTTTAATACAAGCAGACAGTTTTTATTGACTCGACACTAACAGCCATTACTTCTAAAACCAAGTAAAATAATTGAAGTTTATTTAACCATGATGAAAAAAAGAAATAGGTACCATTTTCCTCAGCAGAAAAGCAGAACTAAAATTGCCTCCTGGCACTCGATACTATGGTAGCATTTAAAAATAACTGGTGCTGAGCAATAGATGGAGGAGGAATTTCTGGTTGGTTGACACAGAAGGTGCCCTGGACTGTGCAGGAAAAGGGGTTGCTTTGCTCTACTGAGATAGGTCAGCTCTCCAGATAAACAGCTCTATATCTGATCAGTGATAACACACACACAATCATTAGTACCAGGGAAAGGTGCCTCAGTTGCTGTAATGGAAAAAAACCTGCACTGAGAAGCTGCCCTGAAGGTCCATGTCCCGGACTCCCTGGAGCCCAAAGCACATTGCTGCACAGCTTCAAACTGATTGATATCATTAACTCCTTCGTACGGTGAAAGGGTTTGTCTTGCCAAGGGGATGGAAATACCTGAAGCCCCAATAAACATAGTCTTTCTGAAAACAGAAAAAATTCATCACTCTGAAGAGGCCGAGGTTTTTAAGACCAGACTGAACCAGGTTTTTAAGCAGAACACTGCACCGTGACAGTCTTAGATTCTCTGGCTCTGTGTGATGCCTGCAAAGACCCCGCAGCATATGCGATTCCCCCCTGTGTTTGAGGTTTGTCTGCAGTGAGCAAATAAACACAGAACAGCCAGCTGTCTTTTCTTCCAGAATCCAGATAGACAGCACACGGGATGCTATAATGGGACAGTGCTGAGGAGTAGCACGTTTTCTTTTATCCCCTCATGCTATGAAAAGCTGGGTGGTTCCCCCCAACAGCCTCTGGACAGCAAACCCAAATCTGCACAGGCTGCTTTTCATATAACAGCAGAAAAACCAGAGTGGACAAACTTGAAAGAATCAGACTGAGGATCAATTAAAGAAACCTTTTAAACTCTGCTAGAACAATACCAACCCCAAGACAAAAAGTAAAACCGGGACAAGCTTGCGATCAAGCTTCATTTCCATTTCACCGAGACAAGTCTGACACTTACAAGAGTATTTCATAGTTTATTGAAAGAGCACTTGTTACAATACAAACCAGTTCTGCTTTTCACAAGGCAGATGCTTGCTCTTAAGACAATCCAAAACTTGTTTTTTCTTAAACAAAGGACAGATCTGAAAATTCCATTTAATTCCAAGGCAGCTCACTGCTTTCTTTACAGTACAAATGGGTACACAGCATAGATTTCTCACGTGGCAGCTCCTGAAGTGGTTCAACAGGAAGTATCCAAGTCAAATTTCAACATACACAGGATTAAAAAAACAAATTTCAACATGTAAAGGATAAAGGACAGACAGTGAGGGGGATGTTGAAACTATGCTGAATGTACTGATACAAATAGCATCCTCTAACCTGACAGATCCCTATATTCAGGCTGGATGTTAAATTCAGATAGGATGTTGAAGTCAATCAGAGGAGCGTTAGTGGCATGCGTTTGCCCCCATCCCCACCCCTAAAATCCACATGTCCTCAGTGAATCCTAAAGGATATTTAAGAAATTGTTACTAAGGCACAGGTGGATACAAGGCAGCTGTCGAAGCACAGAGCACATCAGCACTTAGAAATGGCAATTAAGCTGACCAAAACAGCACTCCCATCATGGATGCCACATTTCCATTAACCTGAAAGCCTTTTCACACAGTCTTTTACGGAAGCACCTGTACTGCTGTTCCTTAGCTCCGTTAATACGGAATTTGGAGTGAGAAGTGTGCGTATTTCTAGATAGTGCAAGGAGACCCACAAGTTCTCACACTGCTTCCCTAGTCGGAGGAGGCACTGCACAGTTGTTAACAGTCAGTTCTTCAAGTGGGCCATTATTTTTATAGGACTTTTTTTTTTTTCCTAAGTTTCGTATTTCTGTAATATCCTCCTAAAAGCCAGGAAAAAAACAAAACCAAACCTGCTTCCTCTGAGCAGACTGGGTTCCATTTTGGCACTGACAATCCTTTTTTCTTTTCTGTCAAATCACACACCAACAACAGAATAAGCAGGGGTTGTTTTCCTAACGCTGCACCGCAAGAGTGGGGTAAGACAGCCCCCATGGCTCCTCACCCTCACCCCCACCCAGGCACTTAGAGATATTTCAAGCTTAAAAATCTGAGAAGAAATAAATTGGCAAAAAAAAAAAAAAAATTAGTGTCTAGCATTAAAATATCATGTAGGAGTTTTTAATCTCCTATCAGTGCATGCGGTTGCATGGACTTCAAAAATCACCCCACGTGCAATTTCATGGGGATTTCACTCAGGCAGCCAGGATCTTCAACAAAAACAGGACATGAGATACAATTGATCTGGTTGTCTCTCATGACCCAGCCATCCCATGCAAACTAACTCGGTGTGGCTCCCGTATTCCTACAGAATTGAGAGGTTTAAGTCCAAGCCTTTCTGAGGGTATGAAATAGCTCATTTCCCCCGACATGCACAGCAACCAAGTGCAATGCTCTACTAAAACAGGATTCTAAAATAAAGGCGACAGCAAAGTATTATTTGCAGCCCAAAAGTCATCTTGCAATTCTGACTCAAGCTCAAAAGAAAGTATTGCTCATCTATGAGGCTTCTTTTCTTGAAGAAGCAAGGCATTTTTGGACATCGTGCTTTATTTCCTTCATTCAGGTAAAGTGAAGTAGGAGACAAATGGAAATTCCAAAGCCATATCTGGACACAAAATTAAACCTGCCTTAAAAAGTCCCAAGCGCTGGGACCAGCTGATTCTTTTAGGACAGTCAGGGGACTGACTTTGTACTTCCCAAAGGAGAGAACCAGCATCCTATCAGCAACACACGTGCAGACATCAGAGTTGACACTCGATTAATCGATATGTAAATAGTGCACGGCTGCCACTTACCCTGTGCTGCAAGCAGCACCTACGCCATGCACAGATCGGGGAGGGGAAAGTAAAATAGGAGACAAAAAGAAGATGGAAAGCAAGTTTAAGGCACTTTCTACTCATCTACAGCTATGCTGAAACACGCAGAAGTAACAATTACCAGTAGGGCTTATACTTGATCAAAAAATAAGCAACCTCAAGTAAATGAAGGATATTTGTGCAAAACAACACAAATCATTTAACTGTACAGATAGATGGCAAAGCAGATCAATTCTGCCAAATGGCACAGAGGAGCCAATTTCGATTTAAAGATTGCATCCAGGTTAAAATTAAAAGCAAAATACGTCCTCAAAGCTTTAGATTGGCTTATACTTAAGTACAAACATTTTCAGAAGTGCAGTTTTGTTTTGCACTCAAAGTATATAATTAAAAGTGGGGCTCTCGACTCAGATCAAACCCCAAGCTCATAAAGCCACCTTAATCAATAGCTTTGCCATAATTTGTTTGAAGGAATCTGAAGTAGGGACCGCAAGCATTTGTTCTCTGGCAAATCACTTGCAGGTATAGATCTCTTCGGATCAAAAATAGGTATAAAAATATCACCCTTGCATTTTGAGCATGGAGAGAAGGATAAGGAATCTTATTTTCTCCTCAAAATGACCTCCTTTATTAAACAAGTCTTGAAACAGGGGCTTAGTCCAAGACCCGAGGCACTAACATGAGGTATCACATTAAAATGAAACAGTTGAATTCTCCTATATTTGAGAATTCAGCCAATTCAAAGCAGTGANGATAGGATGTTGAAGTCAATCAGAGGAGCGTTAGTGGCATGCGTTTGCCCCCATCCCCACCCCTAAAATCCACATGTCCTCAGTGAATCCTAAAGGATATTTAAGAAATTGTTACTAAGGCACAGGTGGATACAAGGCAGCTGTCGAAGCACAGAGCACATCAGCACTTAGAAATGGCAATTAAGCTGACCAAAACAGCACTCCCATCATGGATGCCACATTTCCATTAACCTGAAAGCCTTTTCACACAGTCTTTTACGGAAGCACCTGTACTGCTGTTCCTTAGCTCCGTTAATACGGAATTTGGAGTGAGAAGTGTGCGTATTTCTAGATAGTGCAAGGAGACCCACAAGTTCTCACACTGCTTCCCTAGTCGGAGGAGGCACTGCACAGTTGTTAACAGTCAGTTCTTCAAGTGGGTCATTATTTTTACAGGACTTTTTTTTTTTCCTAAGTTTCGTATTTCTGTAATATCCTCCTAAAAGCCAGGAAAAAAACAAAACCAAACCTGCTTCCTCTGAGCAGACTGGGTTCCATTTTGGCACTGACAATCCTTTTTTCTTTTCTGTCAAATCACACACCAACAACAGAATAAGCAGGGGTTGTTTTCCTAACGCTGCACCGCAAGAGTGGGGTAAGACAGCCCCCATGGCTCCTCACCCTCACCCCCACCCAGGCACTTAGAGATATTTCAAGCTTAAAAATCTGAGAAGAAATAAATTGGCAAAAAAAAAAAAAAAATTAGTGTCTAGCATTAAAATATCATGTAGGAGTTTTTAATCTCCTATCAGTGCATGCGGTTGCATGGACTTCAAAAATCACCCCACGTGCAATTTCATGGGGATTTCACTCAGGCAGCCAGGATCTTCAACAAAAACAGGACATGAGATACAATTGATCTGGTTGTCTCTCATGACCCAGCCATCCCATGCAAACTAACTCGGTGTGGCTCCCGTATTCCTACAGAATTGAGAGGTTTAAGTCCAAGCCTTTCTGAGGGTACGAAATAGCTCATTACCCCCGACATGCACAGCAACCAAGTGCAATGCTCTACTAAAACAGGATTCTAAAATAAAGGCGACAGCAAAGTATTATTTGCAGCCCAAAAGTCATCTTGCAATTCTGACTCAAGCTCAAAAGAAAGTATTGCTCATCTATGAGGCTTCTTTTCTTGAAGAAGCAAGGCATTTTTGGACATCGTGCTTTATTTCCTTCATTCAGGTAAAGTGAAGTAGGAGACAAATGGAAATTCCAAAGCCATATCTGGACACAAAATTAAACCTGCCTTAAAAAGTCCCAAGCGCTGGGACCAGCTGATTCTT
>WAAB01017154.1:101834-169499 GCA_013389865.1 Piaya cayana | reverse complement strand
ATACATTTTCAGAAGTGCAATTTTGTTTTGCACTCAAAGTATATAATTAAAATTGGGGCTCTCGACTCAGATCAAACCCCAGCTCATAAAGCCACCTTAATCAATAGCTTTGCCATAATTTGTTTGAAGGAATCTGAAGTAGGGACCGCAAGCATTTGTTCTCTGGCAAATCACTTGCAGGTATAGATCTCTTCGGATCAAAAATAGGTATAAAAATATCACCCTTGCATTTTGAGCATGGAGAGAAGGATAAGGAATCTTATTTTCTCCTCAAAATGACCTCCTTTATTAAACAAGTCTTGAAACAGGGGCTTAGTCCAAGACCCGAGGCACTAACATGAGGTATCACATTAAAATGAAACAGTTGAATTCTCCTATATTTGAGAATTCAGCCAATTCAAAGTAGTGATCAATAAATCTTCATAAGAATGAATATTTCAAGAACATCTCCCAGGCTCATGCCTGTGAAAGCTGAAAACATAAGATAAAAACAATTAGCTTTTTGAGGCTTTTTCCTGCACCAGAGTGTCAAAATATCCTAGTTCCTTTGCACAATCTCTGTATTATAATTAAAAACTATTACATTGAGAGCTAAAACGGGAAGTAGAAAAAGCTTATTTCAAAAGTATTGCTTCAGTAATATAGATATATTCTGACTTAAAATTCCATTCAGGCAGGTTTAACTATCACAGCAATTTCACACCAATAATTATGAACTTAAGCAGGAGGAGAAAAGATACCTCTGCTAAAGGAGTAGGACTGTTGTGACCCAACAGCTCTTCTTCATTTCTCTATTAAAAAGATACATATCTTGTCAGCCGACAACTTTTGGTTTACAGATCATTATTATTATTATTATTATTAAAGATTTGAGTTAAGGGGGGGGGAAATATTGTTCTGAAGAGCCAGACCAATTTAAAAATAGATGGTCAGTGTCCTTATCGCTATGAAAAAAGGTCACAAGGAAGATTCAAAGCTATAAACTAAACTCCTCTTTGATTGTCTACATAAAACACAGGAGGAAGGTAGCACTTTTGTCAGTTCCAGACAATATTTTCAGCATTAGAAAAATACTCCAAGACACACAAAAAATCCTGGTAAGTGAACTAGCAGGGAAGCTCTCCCTTCCGCATCCCCCCCCGCCAAGGTTTCTAGGCTAGGCAAAACAGTTCTTACAATTTTTCACAATGTTTTTTCAATCAATGTTGTTAAAACTGCAACAAAAGTCACATGCAAACGGAACGGGCTTGCAGGGCCAGTACCTTGTGTTTGTGTGTCGAATCGCTCAAGTTCTACCTGGCCAAACAAAACCCAAGGCATAAGCAAAGCCAATCCTGGCTGGTTCTTAAGGATAAACCAGGATTGCCCCCGCTCCCCTCCCTCCCCAGGCTACTCTTGGCCAACTAATCATACTGTGGTTTCTCTGCCCGTTTTGAGGTTAGGTGCTGAGAACTGGCGCCTCATCCGCGGGGGCGTCACAAACTGGTTATAGTGGTTAACCCGGTCAGTCTGTTTGGGGTTGATGTTAGCCGCGGTGCCTTCTGCACCGCCTCCGTTGTTGGGATTGCAGTAAGGCTGTCGGTGCTGGTGGATGTGGCGTTTCTGCTGGAAAGTCTGCAGGTCTGGATTCTGCTGCCCGCCGTACGTGTGCAACGATTCAGACGAGCCCGACGCCTGACGCCGCAAGCCTTTTTGAGAGCCGCTATTGAGAGAATTGCTTCTCCAGCGCAACTGAGGGGATGTTGGCTGCTGATTGCCAGGCTGTGACTGCGGGTTTAACTGCTGCCTGTTAATTTGGATATTATCCTGATTCCTCTGGGGGCCATAAAGACTCCACAGCTGCTGAGGGTCTTTAGACGCAGCTTTGCTTTCTTTTTCTTTGCTTTCGTCTTTGTTCTTCTCATCTTCTTTTGGAATTCTAACCTCTATCACTTCATCCTCTGTGATAATGATGTGGGTGCCTGGACTCCATGAGTTCCTGTGTTTGGGGTTGCTTTTGAAGGGAAAGCGGGGCTTGCGATTCTCAGGCGGAATAAATCGGTGAGGCATGTTTTGTCGACGAAGCTGTTTTGCTATTTCCTGCTGCTGCAGATTTTTAAATCGAATCTGTTCTTGCCTCATCCAACGTAATCGCCCGCGTCTGAATGCGGGATCACCTGCCATTAACTGAGAAACACGCTCCTCTTTGGCAAGATCATCACTCTCTCTTCTTTTTAAGTCATCAGGCTTCTTATCCGCATCTAGCGCGGAGTTTGGAGAGTTAGCATTAGCTACAGTTGATTGAGCATTTTCTGGAGACCCTATGAGAGGTAAAACTTTCTCCATTTTTAGCATCTTATTTCTAAGAACTTTTATCTCCTCATCCTTCATGTTGTTCTGCTTCTTCACTTCTTGTAAAATATCTTCCAATTTGTCTATATGCACCTTAAGGTCATCCACGTCAGTTATTCCTTTACCATTGGCCATCACATCTTCGATCTTCTCATCTCCAACGCCTACCGTGTCCCAGACATCACGAGCAACAGCTCGCCACGATTCACGCTCATTTGGATCTTTTTTCCCATACATGGCACAAAGCTCCTTCATTTTAACAATGGCCAGAGCCTCGATCTCCTGCCTAGAGTGCCTGAAGTCATTGAGCGCTACCTCATAGCAAATCTCTTTCACAGCCTGAATCTTTAAGTCTGAGATGGTAACCCACTTGGAGTCTTTGCTAAGGCGTCGACGTTGGGGTATCTGGTACATTTTAATAGGCTCTCGTTTCTTCCCACTGCTGGGGAGGCCACACTTTTTTACAATGGTTTGGAGCTTGCTGGGGGGCAGCTTCTCTCTCAGGGAAGTGATCAGTCTCCAACTCTCCTCACACGATCTCTTGTCCGAATCATCCCCACTATCAGAGTCTGCATCCTTTGGAAAAACAAAAATCAAGAAGTGGCCCCAAAATAACCAAAATTAAAATTGTAAGAAAATGGAAAAGCTAAACAAGAAGTAGTAGGCAAAGAAAACTAAATAAAAAATCAAAATAGAACAAGTGATAAGGAAGTTCCTGAAGACTGAGTGTTAGGACATTAAAACGTATCTTCAAGAGTCATGGGCTGTCAAAATGGGAGCTCTTCGCTACATTAAGATTAAAATTATATTTTAAAGTCTTGTCATCTCAAAACAGCAGGTAATCTAAACTCCTCCCTCCCAGTCCCTTCCAAAATCTTTAAACAGATCAACTAAAACCAAGTTCCTGATTTAAAAAAAAGTTAAAAACCAAGTGTAAACTGCACTTTAGACATGCTACAAAGACATGCAAGTCCCCGCCACACACATTTGCCTTGGTGACTGCTGTTGCTTCTTTCAGAAATCCTCCCAGGTAGGTGAACACAACAGCCGCCAGAGAAGATGTCACGAGCAGCCAGAGTAAGTCAGGTTAAGACTGGTTAGTAACGTTGCACGTGGTTGCAGGGATGCCCAAGTTTAGAATCCACTTCACTACAACAGCAGCCAGAGAAGTGTTAGACGATAAGAAAAATGAAACAGAAGCAGCCGAGAGGTTCAATGTTAAGAGGACTGTGAGTGCCGCTATGACAGGTGAAGACAGTGGTTCATACTCCAAGATTTGCTACAAGCTAGAAGGATCTCCAGAATCAGAGTTGCAGAGGTGGGTTGTGGTTTGGGGTTTTTTGTCACCTCGTTGCTTAGTTTAAAGGAAAAAAGCCATTGACAGTCTGTCCGAAGAATAAATTTCAGAAGAATGTAGCAGTAATGACTTTTTTGGGTTTTTAGATTGGTTTAATATGATTTGTTCTCTTCTCAAACCCTAGAGCTTCCACACACTTGCTAAGAGTTTTGCTTCTTCATTACAAGTTTTCCACCTTTTGCTAAGTGACTTTTAATGAGCAGAGGTGCAGGTTTCCATATGCTAGGAATGTCTGTCCGGGTTTACTGCCAGCAGAAGTTAAGGAGAGCCATCACTGCTTAATGCAACCAGGAATTAAAGTCAGGGATCCTTTAAAGGATACTTGGTATAATACATCTCGTAAACAAAAAGTCCTATGTATTATTGCGATGCAAATATCTTCAATAAAACACAGCACTTCTATCTAATATCCCTATTTTTCACATAGAGAGTTATAATACATGAGAAATCAGCAACAATTACAGCCAGTTATTCTAAAACCAAAGGAAACCCGGGTCACTGACTCAGAACCACAAGTTCCCAGGCTTAAGACTTCGGGTAGAAGACCACAAATAATGGGGAATACAATATAATTTGTTTTGGAAACGATGCAAGGAAATAAAAGAAACACTGTTCTGCCCTATGGTCAACAAGCTCCGAAGATTAAGTTTCACATTATTTGGGCTTTTTGTGACCTTTTTTAAACATTTAAGAGCAGCACTGGAGAACTGACCTCTAGTTTAGGCTAAAATATAAGCAAAGCACTGGTTTAGAAACAAAACATAGAACTCTCTGTGTCCTAAGGAAACAGCATCTACCAAACCCCACACTGCAGTGGGGACAAACGATGCTCTGGAGGAAGACACTGCATCATCTACACGCTCAGGATGACATCCAGAAAGGCAAAACACAAACTACTCGAATATTAAGTCACAAATTCCACAGGATTGCCCTCATACAGAATAACCGTATCACTGCCTATGGATAAAGGCTGCCTTGCATCTAAAGTGCTGGCTGAGGTGCTACGTGGTCATTGCCCTGTGTCACCCAGAGGTTAAACAGACCAATTAATACAGGCAGATCACCACTTTCTAATGTCCAGTGGTCACTGCAAAGGCATTATAACCAAGAAAACCGGGAAGATCATTTTAGCTCTATTAAACACATTTCCACAGTTAATTTGTAAAATCGAGAACAATTATTTCTATGTCCTTGTCATACTAGCAAGGCAAATACATTAGCTGTAAATTTTCAGGGACCAGAGGTATTATTTTTCTTTTTTTGTATAGCACATCTAACGAACACCCAAATTCACTGGAATCTCAGCACAAAAATTGAAACAATCTGGTAAACAGGATTAGCCGGCTTCTGATATCCAAGATTAAACCCCAATTTAGAACAAGAACGTTCATATTTCAGTATCAATCTTACAGAGCAGTTAAAGTCAGAGAATCTGATTTTGCAGCAATGTCAGTCCTTTTAAGATACACAAGCTGAAATGCATTCCCAGATTTCCCCATCGTTATTCAGCTACTCTTGGACCAATGCATCAATCCTGCCCATTCCAGGACACAGAAATGATGATGCAGGTCAAGAAGTTTTGCTGTCACCTGAAATACTTTAATTAAGCACCGTGATAAGCAGGATATTGCTTAACAGAGCAATGATGTCATTTGATAAGACCCCTTACAACTAAGAAAGGTTTCCTTCAGGACATCGGTAACGCATATAGAGTATTCCGCCTTTGTCCTCTAATTGAAATCAGCACAACCAAAACAAGCTTAAAGAAATCAGCCCCTTTATTACCACATTAACCAACCCACTGTCTATACAACCTTTCCTTAATCTTAAGTATAAGGGGAAGCAAATTCCTTTGACAATACTTCCATGAATGCAGCCTTATTTGAAGCAGCTCCCCAGACAGCTCATTCCCATATTCGTAACTCAAACAATGGCTGATGCCTGCCAGCTAAAATGGGAGGGAGGGAATTCCAGTACTTGCATCCCCTTTGACACAGAGCCAAAATTTACTCCATACTCAAATTGTTTTGCTTTTCATGTTGAACTGATTTTTGCCATACAGCTTTCAGCTACGCGTATTTTAACTATAAAATTGCAGAGATGAAACATTACATTAGTCACATCTTCCCTTCTGAACTAAGTCTTGCCTTGGTTCAAAGCAGGCGGCCACTCCTCTCCGTCCAAGCAATCAGTCCCTTGCAATGAAATTATTGAAGACATACAAGTCTTTAAGGGTATAATAGAAATTTAGAAAAATGATGTAGCTTCTACCTGTGGAAGTCACAATTACTTGCTCCATTCTGCTTTTGGGAGAAGGGGAAGAGCTTTACAGTTTAAAATTCAGCATGCATTTAACCCACAGCTTTCAGTGGTCTCAAACTCAAATCATGATTCCAAAATTCTTATTAGAATTCAGGCACAACTGCATTTGTATTCTGGCTAATAGACAACCCAATGTAATTCAAGAAGCACCAGGAGGCTCAGGTTTATTAATGAAATAGATTTCACTTCTGGGCCTGGTCTTGTTCCTAAAATTCACAAGGAGCTTGAGGATGCATTTCTGTTTGTAATGCACGTCAGAAGATACCCGTAAGACTGCAGTCTTCCTATAGCAAAGTTAATTTACCAGAATTCCTATTTAAGAAATAGGCAGGATGGTGAGATTCCATTGTTCTGAAGGAGTTAACATTCCCTTGGCACGCTCCTCCCTAGTCATAACCCCACCAGCAGCATGTGTGCCATTAAGAACCTTACAAGGAACTCCATGCAGGGGGAGGGAGAAGGGTTAAAACATGCACAATGCAGCAACATTTTCAGACATCATTCAAAAAAAATAAACCTAGTGTATATCAATGTTCTAGGAATTGCTTTGGCAGCACAAAATTAGTATGTTCTGGTGATCCAAGACAAAAATAAAGGCAGAAATTCCAAAAAGTAGCTGTTTTAGACGACTGACAAGGAACGAAAGAAACTACAGAGCATAGAAATGCTCCTCTTCCAGGTTAAATTGCAAGAAATCTAACCTGTCCCAAGAAGAACTGATTAAAGCCACTTCAGTGTCAATTATAATCTCTGAATTAACATGAAGGAGCTCACCTATGCTGACAATAATTCACTGTAGACACCAAATATTTGAAAGCAAAGGGAGAACTGCATTGTGCAGACAACCCAAGCAGGTTTCCTAAACTTTCAGATAAGCAAGGACAGGAATTACTGTTTGCCAAAGGTACAGTTAATCAGAAGTAAGGACACATACCAGCCTTTGCTGCTCCAGCAAGAGATCAGCTTCCTCCTTCTCCTTCTTATACAAAATCTCCATCTCTTGCAACCTGAGTATGAACAGAAGAACAGAAGGAGCCAAAGAGGTCATTATTTTCATGTTGGTGCTACTTTACACGCACAGCCCAAAGAAATAGTGACCAAAAGTTACTGCACTTTAAAGGAGCTGTTATTTGTCTATTATAGTACAAGAGAACTGAAACTTCCTATAGATTACAGCTCAGACCCTCCCCAAAAGGTCTACAAGGGTTAATGGCAGGTGCTTATCTCTGATTTTTAAAGGAGCAGGGGCACTGAAACACTTAAGTAAAATAAGCAGGAAGCTCTTGAACCTCCACAATAGGTAGCAGAGATGCTACGTGGCAGAATCTAGGCTCATGTTTTGCACAGACACCTGCCAAACAACCTATAGTCGACTCCTCCCAATTTCAGGCAGAAACAGCAAGTTGTTCTGTTACCTTTTCTCCATCTCCTGCTTCATGTCAATGCCCTGCTTCTCCAGAAGCTCCCTCTGAGCAAAGGTCCAGTCAACTGGCTCAGAAGGAGTCTCAGCTGATGGTGTTTTCTCTCTCTCTGCTCGTGCTTGCTCAGGATGGTTGAACCTGAAGACATGATTTTTACCCATGATGATACGATTTCCTAAAAAGAAAACAGAAGTTGACTTTTTCAGGTGACGATTCCAATACCATTGAAAAAACATCACTGAACACTTCATCCCATTGGGTGACAGCATAAGACAAGATTGTCCTATAAGGATTTCTGTATACATTCAAGTTATCTAGGTGGCAAGGAAAAAAAAGGAATGCCCGGTTTGTACAGAAATAGTGTTCACACACAGTGTTTACTTGTCCTTAAAATGTGGTTTACATACATTGATTTTATTGAAGTCCTAAGTGGTGGGTTTTATGTAAGGATTTTACAGCTTCTTCTACACTAATGGGAACAGTATTAGATTTCTTCAGACCTTTTAAGAATTTTAGCTAAATCCTAGATATATCAGACGCCCAACAAGTCTGAGACATATACTTGATGAAAGAGAGTAAAATGTCCCTGCTCTTCTGAAGAACACATCAACGCAGTTAAATCTTAAAAGGTTTTCTACTAAATAGACCTCCAAAGCAACCAAAATTGTCTTTATTGATATATTACTAAAATACAGGCTCTTAAAGATGTCAGAGACCATGTCTATAATCTTCTAGTAACTCAATTATCTTGATGCAGAAGAAAAAGTACCTACTTCTTTTTAAAGGAAAGTAATTACTAGATAATAAAGTCGTGGCTTTCAATATGACCCATATGAAGGCACAGAACAGCAAAAACTGTTCTTGCTTCCTTGTCCAGACTTATGCTGGACAGGACACCATGAAAAGACTCACTTATAACTTAGCATATGTAATTTTGAGGTGGGTTGGGAGGAGGTTTTCTTGGGTTCTTTGTTCATTTTATCAACAGAAAAATGGGGGAGGGACACAGAAAATACCTTAACTTGAAAGAGACAGGCTAAACCCCATAATTTACAGGAGTTAGTCCCTCCTCTCTAATTCTGCTCCCACACGCCTTTCCAAAGGAATGTAGTGGACTGAGTTGGAAATCGAATGAGAGCAAAGAGGAGCTCTGTTGCTCCAGAGAGGGTCATATCTTAGCTTTGCCAGGAAACTGGGAATTTTCCATCAGCAGCTGGCAGTCTGTCCGCTGTGTCTCACTGAGACTGCCAAGGGCAATCGGTTTGGGCAGGAATGTATTTGAATAATATCAGGGTAAAGAAAAGGACAAGCAGGATGCTGCGTGGCAGGGAATATTGAAGTGCACTTTGTGCAGCAAGAGATGGAAGAAAAACTGCTGCCAGGAGAAGCATAGGACCAACCTCTGTTTAAAAGCTACACCGCAAAAAGATAACACCGCTGCTGTTTAACAGCACCCAGCATTCTCTGCGTGTGATGCAGATGTCTTGTATGGACAATATTTAGATGGAGAGATGACAAAAATATCCACTTTAACAGTTCTTACCTGAGCGCAGCTGCACAGGCTGTACAACCCTCTTGCCATTGACATAGGTTTCTGATCGCTCACAAGGCTCCAGAGTAACAATAACTACGGAGAAAACATCAGTGAATGAAATTTTAGAGAGCTCTACAGAAACAGCAGCATGCAAATCCTAGAGGTCTCTCTTTTTCTGCTTATCTTCCTACTAACACTAAAAAGATACAAACGAACCACTCCTTGCTACCCTGCTGGTTAAAGAAGAGAAATAAAGCACCATGAGAAAATCAATACTACTGCCTTCTCCATACTGCAATTGGAAATTGTTGGGTTTTCTGCTTCAATTTTAATGTTCGTAGTTTACCAACAAATAGAACTTAACTCTTACACTGACTGCAGCCTGCAATAAGAAGCTATTACCACTTAAATTTTATTTTCTCCCGCTAAGACTCAAGAAAACAGTGAGTGAAAGCCTGTGGTTTTCTTGCGCTAAGAGAAACTTCTCAATACCCATATTCCCCGACCAACTACCAAGCAAGGAGTGAAAAATTCAACAACATTCTGCTCCAAGCAGTTTACCTTCACCGTTGTTGTTCCTCTCACTTCGGAAGATACAGTGTTCTTCTTTGATGTGAGCCCCACTCAATACAATGTCTTGCCTCCGCTCAGCATCAGCTTGGCCAACCCTGGGTCCAACAAAGAGAAAATAAGAATTTCTACAACTCCGTGTAGGACAATAAATCCCATAAATGTCCAGGAAAAAAGTCTAAACTATTAAGACTATCCTCCAAGTTTAAAGGTTTGAGCTAGTGCTAAGCCCTCCTGCAGAGAACTTGTCAAATTTATCATGAGCTGGACAATAACAGCTTGACAAAACAAAAGAGAAGGTTTTGCTGTCTTAAAACTCTCCCGTACTTTTTTCCCACCTATAGCAATCTCATGCTTCATTTGTACTCGCAAATCGAATAGCTCAAGGATAATTATTATTTACAGCATCTTTAGCATGGGGAGTTTAAGCAAAGAAACAAGACTTCAGAGTGTATTAGAACCAAGCCTCACCTGGTAATGCCATCTTTGATGTAGTAAAGCAGACATTCAGACATGAGTGGATCTTCATTAAGATTTACAAGATGAGGAGTCTGAACGGGAAACAAAATAGGACATTTAATTAAGAACTGAGGACTTGCTTTCAGGTTTCTTCCCACAGATGCAGAGGATGTATATTAGTCCAGCACTTCTCCTTTGTATATTGAGGTTACTCCATAATGCGTTTTTTCAAATATAACCTCTTGCAGTACTGAAGAGCACCAGAACGTAACAGCAGAAATGCAGCTCAGACTGCTTAGTTGTCTGAACTATCAATCAATAGAGGAAAGGCTTCATCTGGGAAAGGAAAGAAAACTCCTTGTACAGTCGTAAACTTTGATGAAAGAAATCCAGCAGCAGAAAAGGTTGCTTCAGTAAAGTGTTGAAGCCAATGGGGAATCAACTCTGGCTTTCCTTGGGTAAAGGAACAGGTCAGCTGTTCATTCTGCAAAGTTTGTTAACATCGAAGGAAAATCTCAGTACTACTAACATTCTCACAAACAGCTAAAAAACTCTTCATCTAAAGTTCTTCTAAATTTAAATCCACTACAGTTACTAAACCAACCTTCTTTGGTGAAAAAACCCCATTGGAATCGGCAAACAAATCACAAGGCCTTGGTGTGAAAATCTAGCCAGTGAGATAGCAGTAAGCACAAGCACAAAAGAAAAGGCAAAAATGGTTAAACAGAATTAAAGAAAAATGATAACAGATAAATAAAGCTGTTCATGAGCCACTTGGCCCTTTGCTACCTTCAAAGAGAATAAATTTAGCATGAGGAAATAAATTTGGCTACGATTCCTTGGCAACTTGTTTCAATCAACTTATTCTAGCTGCAAAATGTTTTCTTAAGAGAGATGTTGACAGCACTCAGCTCAAAACCTACTAGACGGAATAAATCCGATGGTCAATTGCCCAGTATTAGAGTTAACTATTTAAGATATAAAGCTCAACAACCTGAAAGATGACGCTAGCAAATTCAACAATTTACTCATTCCAAGCTCTATTATTCATCCACTGGAAGCTATGTCTGCGACTTCCTCCTGGACAGCATTCCTCAAGCAAGAGCTGAAGGATTTTCCCTGCTCCCATCTTCAACAACAGCACAAGCAATTAAATTTCCACAATCCATTCAAGAAGTTTCCTGCCTCGAAGGCACAACTGCTAGACAGAGCGATGATTGTATAATGTGATAACTTTACAGTGGGCAAAATCCACCTTACAAGATTCAATTTACAGCTCAGCTAGTAAAAAACACTGCTCTCCTAGTAGAATTAATCAGGTTTAAACCTCAAAAGCATAAAGTCTTTAGAAAAACACTTCAAATTTGCTATCTACATCTCCCAAATTTTCACTACGGCAGCCACAGTTTACTACAAGGAGAACTAAAGAAATGGAAGGGCAAGGATAGCAAGGAACAGGAGCAACAGGACTGGGTCAGGAGTTTTACTTTCCTAATCAATCCTAGATGGGTAAAAATAAACACTATCTATTGCCAAAGCAACTACTTAATCCAGATGGCGTTCATACACAGACCTGATCAGCTGAAAATGCACCAAAAGAGTCATCAAAAAGAGCTGAGGGTCTCTGAGGGAAAATCTAAAAGGAGATGAGGATCCATAACATAAGAGAAAGAAATGTAAAGAACACTGAACGAATTAGCTCCTTTACAATCCTTAGGTGCTTCAGAAGAAAACAACTGAAAACAGGTTTGTACCTGCTTGAAACCTAACAGTTTAACAGTACTTTAAGTGATCGATCAAACATTTTAACCAATTCTGCTGTCCGAACCTCTGGGTAGGTTCTCCTTAAACCTTATGTCAAGTTTGCTACACACTTGCACATGCATAAGGCTAAAATATTACCCTGTGCTCCTCAGTCGAAGGAAATACAATAAATAAGTTCTTTCCCTTGTGCTTCTTCAATGATTCCCCTTTGAGAGCACAGATTGCTTTGCTAACTTAATCATTTTACATTTATGGCATGGATTTATGCCCTTTTTTTCTGCACAGTTATGCTTCTTTCGAATTTCAGAAAATCAAAGTATTGACCTGTACTGAAAGAAATACTTCCCTGCATCCCTGTGTTCAGCTATAGATTACACTACAATCTTTTTCTAAGAAGAAACCAGATCAACAAATAAATTCAAGGAAAAGCACCTAAACAAGAGTTCAAACCTCTCTAGGTATCTCAAAGAACAGGCAGAGGTCAAAAGCTGCTGCAGAAAATGAAAATAACCTAAGAGGCAGTGTTTTCTGAGCTGCTACCAAATCAACAGTTATAAAAGGAGCTGCAAAAACTTCTCCTTGTAGCACAGATTATGGGCAAAATAATCCTTAGACGGAGAATGTTTTGACAAATTGAAATGTTAAAGCTATTTCCAAAAGATACTGTAAAAGTAACTTAGCCCTGAGGGTCCAACCTCCCATGTTCTGCTGCAGCTGACAAGAATCCAAGCCCTTGTGTGCATAGCAGCCCCCTCACCACCCTCAGCCTCCTGGAGACGTGGTGTTACCGATCTTCCTACCTTTTTAGGTGAGAAGACTCCCAGAGTTCCTCCATCTTCCCGAATAGCAACTCCCATTTCTGCCAGCAATGCCTCCCTGAGAGAGAAAAGCAAGATGTTCACCATATTTTAGGCTTCTTGGACAAAACAGAGCCTAATGAAAGCCTGAAATACATTAGACTTTGATCCAGCCTGCCCACTGGCCACACAGCCAGAACTGTCAGCACTTCATAATAAAATAATACAAGTTTCTAAGCTTTATTCCTAGAATTTATAGTGGTGCAGAATGCAAACAGCAAAAAGTTTAGAGACTGAACAGCATTTTAGTGCAATAAAGTATTCTAAGTACATTTTAGAATATTACATTTACTGATTTTTAAGGAAGGTTGAAGTCTGCTCTAAAATTTAAATACTTAATTTAGGTAAAAGGAATTACAACTATTTATTAATACGCAGACTTAACTGGCTCATCCTGATATAATATAGGAAGAATTATCTTCTTAAGACATAAAAAGGATTGTACTGGGTGAAACTGTTCATGTAAGAGTATTCTTGGCTCTGACAAAGGATAACAGGGTGACCAGCATAATATAAACCACACAGTTATTTCCCTCAAAGTATTCTCATAGTCTCCCAATTTCTTCCTAAAAAATCTCACTAATTAATGGTGGCACTTCTCTCAAACAGCCCAAAAGTGGTTTTGCTGTTGGTTTTTTTGAGGTTTTCTCATTTTTTTTATTCAACTCCTAGCAACATCATCATCATCACGCAGTAAAGACTTCCATAGCTTACCCCTGTCTTGTCAGAACTTCCTAGCTGTTTCAAAGCACTTGTTAGCTGTCAGTGAATAATCAACCTTGATACACTTTATTTGTGCACTTATCACAATTTTATGAACTGTTCAGTCAAACTGTTTCCAGGCGAAGGGGTTCCCTTTATAAATTTTCTAAGCTTTTAATATTCTAAAAAGTAACGTGCTGTCTGGATGTAACACTTTCTGATAATCATTAAGCATCTGTCTCGTTGCCCTAAGACACAACTCCAACCACAGCTGGAACACCAGAGCTGCTTTTTTATTTTAGATACTCCAGTAGTAAAAACTTAGTCTTTTCTGTTTAACTTCATGACCAGAATTTCTGGAATGCAAGAGAGTGGTGGAAAGGGGAAGAAAGAGACCAGGACTCTGTGTAGCTTCACAACAGAAGCCAATATAGCAGCTGAGGTCGTTACCTGAATTACAACGCTGAACACTTTATCTGCAGGGAACAGAGGAAAGAATGTGGCTTTCTCTCAGCACTGCCCCTGCTGTTATAAATAACACAAAGGTCAGCAGAACTATCACGAAGCACTATTCTGCTGTTCCATGGCATTTGAACAGAGCAACGTTCTCCATTTTCCACACTTCACTTTCCAGAGACCACTGACATCTACAGCACTCCTGGTTCCTGACCTTTCCATCCTGATGGCCTCAGTTTTCCTCAGCTTCTCTTCCCACGTTTCATTCAGCTCTGCAATGATCTTCTCAGATTCCTGCGTGAATATTCCAGAAGCTGTTACACAATTCTTCTCAAAGTTCTTCACATTAACAAACAAAGCAATTCAAGCTTGTGCTCAATTCTAGACCTCTAATTTATTTGGGATATAAAAACTACTCTTAATACTTCAAAATTCTAAAGTTGCCTTAATTTTTGAAATAGAAGAAAAAGCAAGTTTGTATCTGACCACAACCAGACTTTAATTTGAACCACCTTTTTTTTTCTCCTTTTTCTCCTTTTTTGCTTTTTTTAAAAATCTGATTTACAGACATCATTCGGCAACTGAATGCCAAGAAATTGCTGCGACCACAATGTTATTACCATGGCAACAGTGGGTTTCTAATAGGAAAGGGATCTGCAGCATGTGGTTCAGCCTCTCCCAATCCCTGTGGCAGCGTCTCATGGACAAGACATAAGAAGGAAGCACAGATTTAACGCAGCCAGCTCTCCCCACTCATCCACCCATGGACATTGGGGGGCTTTCATAAAAATTAAGAAATACTTCAGTGTAATGCACTTCTGATGCGGTTCAATTCTATGCAGAACTGGGACAAGGCTGCTATTGTCTGGATAAAGCAAGCTATTCTGTGTGCTTCACATTTTAATCTGTGGGGGCTGGGCGAATACAACACTGGCAGGATTATTCTTCCTCCTTTTTTTCAACTTTGGGGAAATTTGGTTTTCTGAAAGCCAAGTGCGCTTGCCAGTCAGACTTTGTGCATTGACTGCATGGGCCTCCTGAAGTCTACACTTGGGATCACATTTTCCATAATCACCATGTATAGGACTGGGGGCAATGGGGATAAACTGGAAAGGGGCAGATTTAACTGGACATGAGGAGGAATTACTTCACTATGAGAGTGGGGAGGTCCTGGGACAGGTTGCCCAGGGAAGTTGCAGCTGCCTCATCCCTGGAGGTGTTCAAGGCCAGGTTGGACGGGGCTTGGAGCCCCTGATCCTGTGGGAGGTGTCCCTGCCCGTGGCAGGGGGGTTGGAACTGGGTGATCTTTAAGGTCCCTTCCGACCCAAACTATTCTATGATTCCATTTGCTGAAGGAAACTTCTCCTGGGTTCACTGCTGTTTAGCCTTGGAAAAGACCAAAACAACAGGCTCCTTAATCCACAGCAACACCTACCTTCAAACGTTCAATCGCCTCTTCTCCTCCAGGTGTTGACATGATCCTTTCCTGTATACTGGACACAGATGTTATGCCCACCTGACTACTGAGAGAGGAGGAGGATGGAGATGCAGTGAGGGACCCCATGGAGGCTGTGGAAAAATTGCCAGGACGTTGATTCTCGGAGGCTAGCAAGTATCTATGTTTATTGTTCTGAAAATCTTTCAAATCTGGGAGAGAGACACACAGACAGAGGGAAGGCAGGAAGGTGGGGGAAAAGGCAAATAGGAAGAGGGAAGGAACAGGAAGGAGGAAAGGAAGGAAATACCAGTGTAAGAGGAAAGCATTTAAGCAGCAACAAGACAAGTTTGTAATTTTTAGATGGCAGTTCTAAAAAAACCTTCTAATATTAGTATCCACAACAAAGACAAACTCAGTTAAACCCTGAGAACTATTAGTAAGGACTGCATCATAAACCACTGTAAACCAAAAAAACTTGAAAAAATATATTAAACACTTGCCAAAAAATAAACCATTCTATTTCCTAACTGAACACTAAACTGAGCACCACGGAGCTGAGAGCAGGAGCAAAATCAGTTCCTGAGATTAGCAACATTTTGGACTGCAGCCTGAATAGACACCAACCCCTCAAACTCAGACGAACATTCTCTTCCAGACTCTTTTAATCTAAAGCGATGATTAAGTAAATCTTTATCACAGCAGCAGTTCTGCTGCTGAACCCAGACCGTGAGGACAAAGAACTATCCCTCCTTAAAACCTCACAGGAGACTAAGTAAATCACCTGTCAGTCCACAACACTGAGAACACAAGCCCACAATAACATCACTGTGTTTCCTCTTGAGCCTCCTTATCAGAAAAACAAATCTAAGACACCTGCTCAGTGAAACGTCTGATAAGGCCCTCATGCTTCAGAAGGTGCTTTAAAGCTTTTACTTTACACAATGAAGGCTTTAAAAACCCTAGATGCAATAAGTCAGCTTATGTAGCCTGAAAACTTGGGAGGCCTGAAAAATTCCTTCTCGAAAGATAGAAAACAAGGAAAAAGTACACGAATGAGTTAAGAATGACTATCCAAAGACTCTTCTGAGATACGTCTGTAAACAGATATTCCTCAGATATGTCTGTAAACCACAGCCTCAGAATAACCACACACCAAAAAAATAAATCTTTTAACATGGAAATAACAGACAATTAAATAGCTCAGTTTTAATAATTTTGATTGCTTCTATTTCAAAACCAAATCCTTTATAGTAAGTACTCTTAGGAAAAAAACAGGCCAAATCAGGCCTTGCAAGTAATAAACAAGGGCTTGACGCTTACAAAAATGAAATGCTCACCCAGACATTGCATAAAATTCCATGTCCTCCTACACCTCCTCAGCTCCTAGCCTGAACAATTCTGCTATTGTCAGCCTTATGCCCTAGTTCGCTCCACATGAACCTCCTGTTCCAGCCTCACAAGGCTGATCAAGTCAGTTTGCAAACCACCATCTGCAAGTGCAGGAAGCAGGGGTGGAAATTCAACAGGAGAAAAGCAGGTTAAGGAAAGGGAATGCTGCCAGGATGAGGAAAGCAGGCACAATAGAGCAGGGAGGATGAAGTCTCAAAAGGCCAATAGTCGCATGCACTCCTGAAGACAAAGGAAGAGGCACTTGCAGTAGCTTTCACAGTTGCTGTGACCACAGAGAACCAAAACCCTCAACACCATGCACGCTTCTCCTGGAGGCTGCAGCTTTCACACAGATGACATACGCATACGCTGGAAGCAGTATCAGAATGTAAGAAAAGGCCAGGATGAGTCTTTACACCACCAGTAGCTTTAATTTTAGGAAATTTCAGACAGATATCTTTCAGTAGGTGTTGTGTGAGTGAGGGGGAAGACTGACTCAAAGAGTTTATGAAGTCCACTGAGCCAGAATTTACATATAATACATTTCTCTTACCATGGACTATGTTTATTTCCCTTTCATAAAAGCAAGCAGTACAACAGAGATAAAAGGCTATTTTATGGTTTTAACCCTATTAAGTTAATCACCTGCAATCAAGTATTTGAGCTCGAACAGTGTAAGATGGCCATCTGATTTTTTTGTGCATAAAGAGACTATAAGACATAAATACATCTTAGTCTCCAGGAGGAATTAATAACATTTCATCTGAGTTAATCAATTGACACACTTGAAACAAATAATTCTAGGGGGAAAAGAGATGTTAGAAGGCCAGGAAGCTAGGTGAGCAGAAGCTGTTTCACCTGAGTAACTAGAGAAAACTGGGAAAAAGGTTTTCTAGTTTGAATCTAAACTGTCGGCTCTCATGAAACAGAATAAAGAATCACCACTCTCCCTTCTATATTCTGCCAGAAAGAAAGCCATGAACATATGTCGCATTTTAAACTTCTTTTTGACTGTTGACTCAATCTAAGAAATGCTGGTTAAGCTGCTTTCCACAAAACTTGCATTGCTTTCCAGAAGGAGTGTTCTGTCTGGGATTTCCCTGTGAGAAATGCTGGCATGCAAAGCTCAGTTAAAGCTGACCCAGAGAAAGCAGGTTAAAAAAGAGAACCACACAATACACACATTTGCCTCCACTTCCAGAGTATTCATCTCCCATTGGATCAACTGAAAGGAAGCAGGAGGGAAAATACGAGAAGGATCAAAATTGAAGGTTTGCCAGTGACACAGGAAAGGAAGAGAACGCTACTTGATGTTTAAAGAAACAAAACACAATTGTCATTCACACAGTTTTGATTTAGAATCAAAAACCACAGACTGTACCAAGCATGAGAACACCTGCGTTACATTGTCTTCTGGCCTCATTCTCTTGAAAACAAGCTAACAAAAAGGTAAATATATGTTATGCATCTTTAAGCAGTCTGCAAGTCTCCTGCTTCACAGGCAAATAATCCCTGACAAATGAAGAACTGGTGAAACATTCACATTTTTTTTTTAAGTCAGAGAATCGTTTAAATCAGTGGAATACATTCTGTGTTTTTACGGGCTATTCCTTCACCAGGAATTAAGTCACTGTTCACATTATAGAAGAACGCAGCAGTTAAAATTTTAGTTTATCTGCCTTGTTTGGAATGAGGACAAGGAAATATTTCAAGCCTAAGTGTGCTCTGGTGCTTTAAGAGGCTGCTGGCAAAACATTTCAGTACAGCACTGCTCTGCCAACCTAAGTCAAAATCTCGCCCCAAAAGAATTCATTATTTATTCACAAGCAGCAGTTTCATAGCGAGTTATTTTGAGATGACAACTGGTTTGTCACTCAGAACATTGTCTAGTAGGAACTAGCCACTGTTTTCATTTCTGACCAAGGACAGAATTCAAGCCAGGTATCAATTAATAGCCTTAACCCTTTGAGGAGGAAGAAAAGTTGTTTTCTTTCTCATTATGAAATTAAGTTTCTGCATCTCAACTATCGTCCTTTTACTGGCAGCCAAAAAGCCCTCCATAAGTCACCAGGGCAATTCCAGAACGTGTGAGTTCTGCCACACAAAATGAGTTTCATATTACAATGTCGATGTTTCTCCTTAGGAGCTGGAAGGTGGCCTGCCCACTCTACAGACAAGCCTGGGATGGGTTATTTTCAGACAGAAGAGGCTGTCATTTCCAAAAACAAGTTCAAAATTTAATATCAGCACTTACATTTAACATGTTTCAAACTCCTTTTTCTCACAGGCCTAGCATTCCTTCCTCCATAAGTCAGACCAGCCTCAAGATAACAAGGTTTATTCAATCCACTTACTGTCAATAATATCTCCCAGCCCTTGGGCACGCAGGAGATCCTTAAGCCTCGTCACCTCCTCCTTCAGCTCACGCACCAACTTGGCATTGGGATCTTCGTTGATAACAGCATTGCATTTAATCTGTTTCGCACGATCAGCATACCTGGAACCAGACCAAAAAAAAAAAAAGTTATAATGAACATAAGAGCTTCTCTGCAGCACAAGAATGCAGCAACGTAGGAGACATTCATCTTACAGCTGTGTCTAAGAAGAGAATCGTAGACTACAACCAGGTAGTAAATCCCTGTGTCCCTATTCACACGGGGTTTCCTTTTTCATGGTAATTGAGTTCATAGAGTCTCCTTCCCCACAGATTTTCTTGAAGCATAATAACCCAAAGGATTGACGGATAGAATGTGGCTATTGGAGCTAACAGCTATCCAAACCCATCTCAAATAAAAAGAAAATACCTTAAAGTGCTCAAAGTTTCATCGTAGTTTATGTCTGCTGGACTCAGAGCAGCAACCATGGCAGTTCTGGAGTTACCGCCTAAAACAAAGAGGAAAGATTTCAGATGAAACCACAGTGAACAATCTAGGCACTAAGTACCTATTAGACACCTGTATTTTCAATAAATTACAAGATTCAATAAGGGGCATGGAAAAAAAAATCACACCAGAGTGACTGTACCTTTAACAAAGGGTGAAACTAAACAACTCAGATTTGACTCCTAAAAAATGTTTAACCTCACAGTTGATACAAACTTAAGTTGAGTGTGTTAAAAGCAGCCAGAAAATTTAGTGAGAATTTGTTTCCATCCCAGCACAGGCAAATAGACCATACCTAGATTTTCTCGAAGAAGCCACGTTAGTACAGAATCTCTGTACGGTATAAAGTCTGTCTTCTTCTTTTTTTTAGTCTACAAAGAAAGAACACGATGCTGAAAAATAGACATTGAAGGGAAAATTCATGTTTAAGACCAAAATCATAACGTAGGTATTAAAAGAACCACAACAGCAGACACGTACTATCTAAACACCAGGGTGGCTCAACCCAAGTTGCATAAATCACTGCTGAGTTTGATAATGGATAACACACAATGTATTTAGACATCTGAGCAGTAGATAAGCAGTCCAGAGAATTCCCTTGAAGCACAACCTTGGGAAAGGTTTTTCCATGGAAGAAGACAACCTTCCTGACATTAAAATTCTCTGTTCTTACAGCATTCCAAGAGAATTTAAGCATAAACCTTACTTGTTCAGGGGAAGATTCAATTTTCCTTTGCTAGAAAAGCTACAGCTTTTTAGAGCAGTTAGAAGTTCACTGCAGGAGATTCCACAGCTACAGAGATACAGGAGCACGTGTGAAAGAACAACTACCACTCTTCCCCTGTTTCTGCAGGCAGTTACCAGGAAACTTGAGGACAGAAAAGATGAAAGTACTTGGACACTGAAATTAAAAATATGACTAAAGAGGAGGTGGCTTTAGGGGGATTTTGTGTATTTTTATTTTAAAAAAAGACAACTTTATAGAGTGCTCAAGCCACAGCATGAAGCCACAAGATGGGTGTCCAAGATTCTATGTACTTTGTCCAGAAATACGTAGTGACAACTGTAGAGATTCCACGTAAGAGAAGAGAGCCGAAACACACCCTTAAATGTGTGCTTTTCAGTAACCTATCCCCAACCTCAGAACATTTTTAAATTTCAGTGCCAATAATTCTCAGGTTTCAAGGCTATAATTCATAATCATAGGAATTTCTCCAAGATCTGACATAAAGATCCTTGCTCCTCAATTCCAACGTGAAGAGAATAAAATCTTTCACTCAGGCTAAAATAACAACATCCACTACCACTGAGTCCACCATACCTTGCTGGTGCAGTTATCCTAAGTTGAAAGCATTAAAGAAAGAGGAAGAAGATACAAGATGAGCTTCTAAACAGAGCTTTGTATAAAATCTCTATGTTAGCTTGGATAGCATTTTCTTTTCTTGAGAAACCCCGTGAATAGGAACAGTTTTCATTAAAAAAATGTAAAAAGCACTGAAGTTTACTTAACCTGCACGAGCTGTTGAGAACTCATTTGTTAAAGGAACAGCAATAAATTTACCTGGGTTTTTTTAAATAGTAGTTGAGTCTACAAGATATTTTTCTAAGCCTACAGCATTGTGCTTGGATCAGTATCTGCTCACTTAACTCAATACATTATGTCTTGCCAATATAAAAAAAGCAAGCAATAATCAAATTGTTACACTGGTATTTCTAAAATTTTTAACAAAGCTGCAGTTCACGTTCTAAAATTATGCTTTCAAATAAAAACAAAATTACTGCTCCATAGAATTAAAAGCTTGCTATGTGAACATGTCTTCTACACAAACACAGGCTTCATTTGCAAGGCTTCTTCACAGCCAAATAAAACAACACTTCAATCTATCGACAAAGTTTCTACCAGCCTGCACGACATTCCCAGAGTACTATCAACACTACCCATCTACCAAAACACACACAGCTAATTTGGCTGAGAACGCAAGGACAGGAACAGTGAATTATTCCACTGCCCTCCTTGGGTTTTTACTGTCTCAGTTTTACCAGCTACAGAAAGGTCATTGCAGGTAAATAAACGGTGTTGCACTTACCACTTCAGCCAACGCTGAAATAACTTTGCCCAGAGTTGTGAGAGACTTGTTGATGTTTGCTCCTTCCTGAGAAAACAGAATCCAGTATTATACAGTAATTAAAATTCTTCAACCATGAACCTCTCTAGACTGAACAAGTTAAATGACACAGCCACAATCAGTGAGTGGCAAGAAGAAGTCATCTCAGTTCTGCAACTATTTTTTTCCATACTTATAATGGCAATTCTTTCTCTTCCTTTTTATTTGTCAAGCTAAGACTCAACATGATGCTTGTGAGCCCACTTCCCTTCCTCTCCCCATAAATCAATGATCCAATACCTTTAACCGTGTTCCTTTGGCACCAGTTGAATCGGCTCGCTCACTCCCAGCTAGATCCACGAGGCTAATCTTGCTGACCTGAAGAGAGAAAGCATGTCAGCAATAAGAATTAGCTCTTGGTGAACAACAGTAAAAATAAAACTCACAAGAATTCTACAGTGTCTGTCTAAAATTCACTGTAGTGTGCTTAAAATTACAGTCAAAGTTTTCACAAGCAAGTGGCTTGATGCTATGTACCTTCTCTGTGGAAAGATCCGTTTCTGTGTCGTGTTTCTTCTGAGTAAAGACAATTGTAAACACAGCATGAGAGCGGCTGCTGGTTTCATTCATGTTGGTAGCTGCCACGGTCCTAAAACACGAGCAGATAGAGACGTCTTTAGAAAACAGCAGCTGCTCCCCTGCAAGCACAACTACCTGCAGAGCTGATGTGTTGTGGAGAAACAAGACCAACAGCTGTACAGCTGATGTTCTGCCCCATAACCATGACCAAGCCACACCAAAAAGCATTAACAAACCTTCTAGTTTTTCACACCTTCATCATAGTTTAAATAGAGCTTCCTCAACCGGTGCACTCAATAACCTACCTTACACTCACACACCCAAGGAAAAGCAAGTGGTATGACAATGACAGCAGACCTAAAAGCCAATATAATTATTTCTAGACTTCATCTCAAGCCATTACAAGCTTTAGATATCTACACAGCCATCTGCAGCACTGTTTCACCACACAAATCAACACCAGCCTTCCAATAGCTTTGATCAATGTGTATTTCAACGTCACTCCTCAGGGGACACTAGTTTTTCACACATACCAATGCATCACAGAAGGTATTTTAGATATGCTGCTATATGCCATGCAACCCCATAACAGGGACACCAACATATAAGCCATTCCCATCACTAACCTGGCTTTGTTCCCAGCATCCATGAGGTCTGCAATGTCTGTGTAAGATGTGACTGCTAACTTGGACAGATCTTCCACGTATGGTCCAAGCAGAGGATGTTCTCGCACTCGCAAATTCCCTTTGTTCTTCGGGTTCAACAAGTCTCTGACCCTCTCACAGTAAATCTCCATGTAACTCACCTGAAAAAAGAATTTGCATGGACAGTTTAGTGTTTCTTCCTGTGCAAGCAGCTGTGCAGCACTTCAGAGGCCATTGATAGAAACTACCCCAAAATCCACTACAGGAAAGCTGTAAGTGGGCATCTCGGTCCATGTAACAGCTTGAGACAATGGCAGAAGGGAAGGAGAGTCACTCGCCTCATGCATCAGAGCTCCAACATAAGCTGCAGGCCTTGCATCTGTGTACAGAACTCTCAACCACTTAGAAAATATGGATTTTAATCACAAATCTCACACTTAAGTTCATAATCATTTTAAGCTTGAATGTGACACAACAGCAAAGCTATTTTTCTAGAGGCAAACAAGGCAGAGGGCAAAAGGAGTCTGCCTACAAGGTGTCTCTCAGGAACCTCCAAAGCAAATTTAAGAAAGGAAAAAATAAATTTCTTTGTACACAGGATTGATTCTAAACTGTAGTCTTTTGATTCTAAGCTTTACCCATGCCTTGCTATACAATTATTCAAATTATGATAATGTTAAATCTGCACCCTTTGAAATAAATTAAAAGCTATGATTATTTTTAAATGCATTCTTGAATTTTAGTGTTTCTCTTGGCACCAGGCTTAGCCCAGTCCAACAGGTACTCAGCAGCTCCAGTAGTCGAGATACTAAACATTAAAAGAGAGAGCAAGTTATTCCCTTCGGTTCTGTGGAAAGATTACAGATGGAAGCAGCAGTTTTAGCAATGATCTGCCTTCTAATGGAGACCCAAAAGAATGAACGCCTGACAAACAAGCAGAGAAGGGAGACAGACAGCAACTGGGGTGGAAATGTGTAAGAAGTGTATTGTGACATGGAATTAATTTTTCTCAGTTGCACTTATTTAGAGATGGAACATTTCTTGATATTTCTCTCCTAGATGCACAAATCTATGCTTGGAAAAATAAGCAGATCCATAAACAAATGCCAAACAGAAAAAAAAAAAACCATTGCGAAAATGTGGAAATCTTCTAATTCACAAATCCAAATCACAATGCTCCTATGGTATTCATGCATTAAGACATCAAACCTTAATAAAATACAATTTAATGAAGCATTAATATGGACAGATTCAAATCATTTTCCAGCTCTGTAATTTAGCAGCAGTAATGACCGAAGTTCACATTTCTTAGAAATGATCACATCTGGTTTCTACTGGCTTTTTGGTCTTCCTTTCCTTCAAAGACAGCAACATATTTGCATGCCAAGCCATTAAACTCATTGCGGGGAGTGCGGAGGGGGGAACATTAAAAGAAAGAAAACACTGCAAAGCGTCTGCTTTTCCTTTAGCAGCATCTTAATGCAGCATCAACAAAACAGCACCTAAAAGCTCGGTTTGATGTCCAGCACCTAGATCTCCTTTGATCTCTCAATGTACTCACCTCTACAGAATATGACATTTCTTCATTGCTGTTGTCGTTGATTTTCTCAAACAGTTCCTCACATAGCTGGAAAGAGATTAAACCCGGGTCAGAAATTAGTCTTCACTGAGTAATAACAAGTAACTAGTGTAACACGTCATTAACCTGCCTTTAGAGCAAGAGCAGGGAGAGAAAAAGAACTTATTGCATCAACCACAAACAGCCTCACTGGGAACATATCTCATTTCTACATCACTATCATTCAATGTAATTTCACATACGAGCTTAAGAATTGCTTTAGGTGTAACCAGAAGTATTATTATTATTACAATAAAATCAGAAACAGCTTGTAATAACTGAAAATGGAAATAATAATTTTGGAAAGGTTAAAATCCTTAATCCTCTCCTAGTCTCTGTTTACTCAGTGAGCTGAAGTTCCAGGATTCATATTTAAATCAACCGGCGTAAGTTATATCAAAATGCATTAACAGTATCTTCACACAAAGGATACTTAAATTATCAACAGTCTACAGCTTCAAGAGTGCTACAAGTGATGAAATGAGAGATCTAAAATTAAGATAATAAAGTAAGAAATAAACAGTGGGAAAGTAATGGATATGTATTTGGAGATAAAACAGCACAGGTAGAGAAAGGAATACAAATAGAAAAAGGTTTCTAGAACAGATAACTACAAGCCTCTGTATGAAAAATAAACAAATTATAAAGAATACAGGCAAATTTGAAAGTACACATCTTGAAGTACTCAGTGAACACAGGGTTAAAGTATCCAAGTTTCACACCAGGGTACTGCAGACAGAGGATTTTGCCAACACGTACAAATTTGATATCAACAACCTATATCACTTAGAACCCAATTGTCCTGTACCTTCTGTGTACACGATTCAAGGCCTTCCTGAACAAAGAACACTCTGTACCTTTATGAGAAGGCCTTCTAGTGAAAATGGAGGCAAATTTCATTTTGTAACTGTAGTAGGTAACACAAATATTATTAAATCTACAAGAGCATTACTAAGTTGGGGATTTTTTAGAACAAGATTTAATTTGCATGTATTCAAGGTTTCAGGAAAACAAACAGGAAGATGAAGATTAAAACCAAAAACTGTAAGCACAAAGCCTTTACTTTATGCTACTGTAATAAAACCAGAACACTTAGACTTAACCATCATATCCATCACGTAAGCTCTTTCAACACTGTTTTAGGCTAATTGCCAGAACACTCACTACCTATTTCAGTACAGACGCCCACAACATTAACAGAGAACAATGCTGCACAGGGTCAACATCTACTGCAAACCCACAGCAGGAGGAGGACTCAGTTTTAATAAATAAATATGCTGAACAGCTTGAAACCCAACCTCAGATTTCTATTTTGGGAAGAGAGGAACACACTATCTCCCAACAAACCTGGTCCTGTGTCAGCACCGACACACAGAGGAAGGGCTGCACTTAGAGCAAGTGTCATGACAACAGCATAAACTGCTACAGCCAAAATTTCCGGGGTTCTCAACTTCAAATTGCATGGCAAATGTCAAAAGAAATTAAAGGGGAAAGGAAATAACACCAGGCTGTGCTCAACTGCCTTAAATATTTTTCCTCAATGTCTAGATACACTTCGTTTCTTACCTAGATATATTATTCTGCCTTTAGCCTTGGGAAATATGTTCCCACAAAAAGTTTCTGGCATGTTCATTTATAATACCACTTTTTGAACTCCTCCTGAATACAAAGTGCTCAAGTGCTCTCCTAACTAAGGTCAGAGAAGTAGACAAGAAACTGAGTGAATAACACATCTTAATATACTAGGGTTTTTTTGGAGGAATTTGATATAAGAAAAATAGACAAAGTATATGGTACAGTTAAAAGAAATAACAGAGAGAAAATTGCTAATAATGCTCCTCTCTCCCAGTAATTTCTTTCTGCAGTCTCTCTTGACTGTTACTGCAAAAAAGCGTATCAGCAAGTGTGTGAGTGAAGGTGCTATAGAAACCAAATCCCCTGGCTGGGTTCTGTCCTACCTGGGGAATTATGCCTGCTTGGCTCTCCTCCTGCTTGCCCATCATCGTATAAGACTTCCCAGCTCCAGTTTGTCCATAGGCAAAAATACACACATTGTAGCCCTCAAAGGCGTGCAGCAACATCTCCTTCCCAATATCATTGTACACACGGCTCTGAGATGCAAAGCAGGGATCTTCAGGCTGCAAATAGAAACAAAAAGCATAAGTACACCCTGATCCTGTCATTCAAGCAATATTTTTAAAAAGGAACCGATTTTTCCCCTATCTTGTGGGTCAATCCTTTAGGAAGAGGCAAATGTAGCAAACAATGACAGCTCATGTAGGACCACTCTATCAACGCTGAGGAAAATCTTCACAAAGAAATCAACTTTTCTGAATACTGTTGACGCTAGTGGAAAAGTTTTGTGCTCCAATAAGCAAGATTCTGGGTGTTTGGGGGGTAGAAAATCAAAAGTAGAGGTCAGAGAGGCAACATAAATGAATAAGGGGCTGGAAGCTACAAAACTCCCACAGTGGACAGTCTTTACAAAGCCTCTGAGGGGTAGCACAAACCAGAAGAGTGCACTGGTAACAAACCACTGAAACTTTGCATGTGACTATGTTATTATTCTTAATCCTGTATTCTCTCTTCCTGAACGAGCTGTGCTAACATTCTAACACTGGGATCAAGGTTTTTTCAGACCATGTCTTCCCCCTGACGCCGCTTATCAGCCAGTTTTCAGGAATTATGTTTACAACATTCCTCTGACTAAGCCTGTGATTTACTTGCATGGCTACTCTGGAAGAGTCAGTAAGAGAGCTGCATCGATCCAAGTTTTTCATCATTAAAACAATCTTGTTGGCCACAGATTTTCTCAGAAATCTCAGAAGTCTTATTGGCACCATCCAGTTACTAAAATTAATCTCAGGAATGCATTATCCCTCCTTTCTATGTGCTTTGAGAAAACAAGGCAGGGGAGGGGTTGAGAGCAGAACACCACGGTTCTGCTTTACAACAATTACTGGAAGTCAGTAGAACCTTAGCACCAGTTTATAGGAGGGTGGGGTAGCAGAGCTAGCTGAGAGCTTATTGCTTTTGCAGCTATCGGAAACATGGATCGCTACTCTGCCTTTTCCAGATATGCCATATCTCTCTCTGAACTGTAACAACTCAAGTGACTTTCACTTGTTTAAGAGCAAACTGTGGTTCACACGTATCCTTAAAAGATTTAGAAGATAACATTTTTGGAGAATATTTTCAGTAATCTTACAAACATTTACAACCTGTTATCAAACCTGGGAGCTCAGCTTTCTGCTCTCCCCCAAAAAAGGAAAAGACAAGACATGATGATAAGCTTTCAGCTTGAATGAGGGTGAGAGAGATGGGGCAGGAACATCTGACGGGGACAGCACAATCAAAAGAGAATGCAGTTAAATTGAAGCAGTCAACAACACCACCAGAAACAGAGTTTTCTTCCAAAAGAACTTACCGATGTGTGGGACCAATACGAGTAGTCAAAGCTGAAGGACTTTGGTGCTTCCTTAGGATTCTTTGGGTTGATAATACCTACAGGAAATAAAATTCAAACTCTTAGCTAACTGGATATTTAGGAGCATAATTAATGACCTTGCTGGCCCTCAACCTGTGAACCTCAGTATTCACAGAGCTGCCACACTGCACAGCAGCAATATGACTGAAGTAACAAGAGTCACAGCTTCCTAATACAATCTTTCTGCAGACCTTATTTAAAATGAATCAAAGAAAAAAAAATCCTAGAAGGAATGCTACTACTAAACAAAATTCTTCTGTTGGACAGAGAGCCAGAAACAGATTGTCCTGGCTGCTTGGCTTTAAAAGCTGATGAATATTAGCACAAAGGAAGACCCAAGGCACAAAGAGTTCAAGAATCCCCAGTGATTTCAACTCAAGCCTGTTTCAAAATACATGTTGCACAGTAGAAGAACTCACTGAAGAAGGGTTTTCTTTAAAAAGCTCAGTATTTTTAGGGCACAGAATAAAATAAGAAAAAAAGTTGGATCCACACACATTTCAGGAACAATCTGCATAGTTCATTTCAATGCTCTTCTACTGTACAAAGCCTACAACTGATTTTTAATAGGAATAACACTAACTGAACCAATCAAATTACCAGTAAGTGTTTTTAGTGTAATACAGCCACAGAATCCCACAGTGACCCCCAAACAATTTGTGTACTTTTTGAAACCTCCATATAATATATGATGGCACAATGATGAACTTCACACACACACAAAGCCAGGATGAAAAAATTGCTTGTGCATAGTTCATATGTTACAGTCTTTCTACATCCCATTCAAAACAGACTCCAACCCCTTTTTTGGCTCTTGCCATCCTTTACTTAGTTCTCCGTCAGAAGTATTCATATATAAGAATCTAAGAATCTTCAGGTACATTAAGTCATTGAGTATTTTACCAAAGACAAGTATGAACACGCTTTGGAAAAAGCAAACAAACCAACCCCAGCACCTGTTTTCTCTTCCTATCGGTACATCTGTAAACGTCATGCTCTTTGCCTTTTCTCAGATGTTCCAATTCTTTCCATGTTTGACTCACACACGCACATTCCTCACAATTAAAAAAAGCTCTTCCAGATACCTCTTAGGTTGTCAGGTTTGGTTGTGTTTTTTTTTTCTTTTCCAGCAACAAAACACCTTCCTATTAACCTTTGCTTGGGGGGTAGCAACACACAACAGATACAGCTGTCATTTTTAATGGCATAAGGAACATCTGTAATTTCTGTATTCCAAGAAGGGTAATTTATAAGCAGAGCCCTTGCTGCATAAACGACTCTCTACTGCTTTCTTCTTTTCAGTACTACAGTGCTGGAAATACTTAAATCTATTATTTCTAGCAGCTGTCTTCAACACCACCAGTATAAGTAAGGACTGTAAAAAGGATACTCCTGAGGGTACCAAAATTAGATAAACTACCCTAGATTTACACATACCCACCCGCACCTGAAGTAGCAATCTGCCTTTGCGAGTGATACACTAATTATGATACATGCAAACAAAATTTACAAAGAAAGAAGGCATAGAAAGTTGATGACAGTCTTCCTGGGGATGATCTACATCCTGACAGCAGTCATCCTAAACAAAGGATGCCTATTTCTCACATATGCCAGTTAGGCTACGCTTTCTGAGACAGGGGCTCCTCTCTTTCTCTGATAAATAAAAATGATAAACACATCTCTTACCATTTCAAACATGAACTTAAAATTATGTTGCAGTAAAANCTGAGGGTACCAAAATTAGATAAACTACCCTAGATTTACACATACCCACCCGCACCTGAAGTAGCAATCTGCCTTTGGGAGTGATACACTAATTATGATACGTGCAAACAAAATTTACAAAGAAAGAAGGCATAGAAAGTTGATTACAGTCTTCCTGTGGATGATCTACATCCTGAGAGCAGTCATCCTAAACAAAGGATGCCTATTTCTCACATATTTATGCCAGTTAGGCTACGCTTTCTGAGACAGGGGCTCCTCTCTTTCTCTGATAAATAAAAATGATAAACACATCTCTTACCATTTCAAACATGAACTTAAAATTATGTTGCAGTAAAATATCTGAAAACAAGACGACAGAACTCCCATTCAAATCAAATCACTCCCCTACCAGATGCAGTGCCCCTGAGCAGGGCTGTTGTCCAAAATTACAGTGTGGAGAAAAGATCACTGTCTGAATTGCAAATAGCAACAGTTGCTACTCTATTTCTTGTGGCCAACTCCATTCCACTTGGATGCACCTTGTGCTGACATTCTTGCCGTATAAAAGCTGACAGACTTGCAAAGCCAATGAATAATACGCCTCACACCAGCACAGTATCAAGTGGCAAAAATGCTTGTGGTTTTCGATAGCAACATGGGCATCAAAACATAACAAGCTGGTAACCTAAGCAATTGTATAAGGCTTTAGTCTCTCATTCACTAGGTTAAACCAAACAGCAGGAGGTCTACACCATGCACTATGAGACCAGTTCTGAAGTTAAAGTGAAAAATAGCAAATCCCAGAAGACAACTCCCCTGACCAGGAATGGGTCAGAAAGAACCTCCTGGCCACTAGGAACCATGCAAGCTCATCGCTGTGATCCAGTCAGAGTGTTCTCACTCAGCTTCGTGACCACGTTTGAAGTCTATTCATCCCCATTCCTGCTTCTTACACTGAGTCTACTCCTCCATTTTCAGAATCACTGGTTGAACAATTCTGAGACTGTCTACAACTGAATCCAGCAGAGCTGAATGATTGAGGACATAAGATTGCAACCTCAGATTCCAACTGGACTGAAACCCTCTTTATATGAAACACGGAGCACAGCGTCTGACACAGACTGAACCAAGTGACCAGGTATGCAATATGTGAGACAAAGCACTTAAAAGAAGATGGTGAGGCAGCTAAGAAACCGTAAGACACCAGGAGCTCACGCTAAAGTAACTGAGCTAACTTGAAGAAGTCTCTTACATCCAGCATCTTTGGAGAGACAAGCAAAACCATGAAATCTAGCTACATGTGAAAGAAAGTAACAGATACTTCCGAAAAAATTAAGACTTCTTACACTACAGGTAAGCTTGATCCTAAAAATTCATATCCCAAATAGAAAAAAAAAAAAAAAGGAACGATCAACAGAAATTAGACTGAGTGGGCAACATTGATTTTATCTACCACATGATTCAGCAAGCTGTATTTTCAACTCAAAAAGAAAACAATTTAAAAAGTAAGAGGACTGGGTGTCCAACACTCACAAGAGCACAAAGCTTTCCAGTTATTTCATTTGGTTTCGAAACTGTGCAAAGCCAAGATGAACTGTGTTAGTAAATCATGAAATAGGTCACCATCTATCTCCTCTCACCACAGCAGACTCATGGCATGGTACACAAGCTAATGGTTTAATTACAGAGCCTCAGGAAATGAGAAAGGCAATAAGGAAAACGATCACAGCAGGAACACATTAATGGCCTTTTTATCTTACAGAATAAATTTGTTTATCTGTTATTTCAAAGGTCCAATGCGGCAATTAACTCTTCTGTTTGCAAACTGACACTAAGGCTTTGTGCTGCAGCTATAATTAGTTACCCTCAGCACAGCAACTCTGCATGTTGGGAGTTAGCCTAAGCAGCCAGTTTCGGAGAAACTCAGTCCCCTTTCCAGGCCCCCTGCTTCCCCAGGAGCCAGCCTCTTAGGTCATGCGGAATATTCCAGCTTTCCACAAGCCACAGTTTCTGCATCAAACACGAACTGGAAGAGGTATTATACAGCATCATCAACCCCCATATCATCGCTACTGAGGCAGGTTACACACCTAACTCAGAAACACGGAAAGGATGACAAGCTAAAGACAATATTTTCCTATTGCAGTGGGGATTCTGTTCTTTGGGGATTAAAGCAGCAACCACAGTTTGGATTTATGTCCATCATTCACCTTTGGAATGGAAGGCAGAAAAAAACCAGACAGTAATAGTCACGTTTTAAAAATAAACTTTACAAATGGCTGATTTGTTCGACAGAGATAAATGCCCACATTATTTCTTTTTATTTGAATTATGGATTTCCAGAAATTCTGAATAAGAAGCTTTACCTTAAGCCACATTTACATCAGTTTTCCACCTACTTTGGTATGCAGGCAGAATAAGTAGAAGTAATTACATGTCACAAATTGATATAAAGCTCGAATAAAACCGTTTGAATAGCTATGCAGGATCACCATTTAACTTTAAGCAGTTTATTTAGCACCCACTGCCATCCCAATCTAGAAAATCAGCTTGCAGTTTGAAAGTTTATTTCTCCTTACAGTTACACAGTAAGCCATACAGAGCTACTTCATGCTATCAGAGGTGCCTCTAACCAAACGGTAAGGAAACCAACAGTTGTGCAATAAATTTCTTTACACCAAATAATCTAAAATTTTATAGCATAAGACCCACATACTTGAACTAATTAGACCTTGTATAGGAAATATATGTACTGAGAGCAGCACAGCCCTATAAAAGATAAGGAGAAAGTGGGAGCAACATGAATGAAGAAGTTCTTTCTGATGTGCTGTATCAACAGCAAGAAACCCATCTCCACAAAAAAATGGATTTTAATACGCCCTTAAACAGGCAACTCCATTTCTTGGCATACAGTAGTTTACTTCCACAGTCCATCCTACTTTCTCCTTAATTAACATTTTTCAAACCCATCCACCATCTGCTTTAAAAGCTAGCACCAAAATAACACACTTTCAACCCTTCAGATGTAAGAGATCAAACTCATTGCTGGTTTTTAATTTTAGCAAAAACTGTTAGCAAACGCTGAAAGACGAAACAGTACCCACGTGGTTTGTAATATGCACTAGTTGGCATTCCTATTGTCATTTTGGACATTTAAGTTTCTTCTTTTTTGCCTTACAATCCAATCGTGATTTACTGAAGCTGCAATTCAACAAGCACACCTCAAATACGCATTTTATTTTACAATTATAACCAAACTGTGGAACACAACAGAGAGCTGATGCAACATTGCAGGGTTTGTTGGGATACTTTCAATTAGAAGCAGCATTCCTAAGCAGCCCCTTCCTAACCATATAAACAAACACATTCCCACCTCAAGCTTTTATTTCTGGACTCACACTTCCATTCTCCATTAAAACTAACCAAGTTAACAGACAGTGGTAAGAAACTTGAGTGGAAAAAATAAAAAGCAAGATCAGCCCCCTCATTCCATTCCCATCTACTCAGCCACATAAATATTTTTACAGGCACAAAGAATGACGAAAACTGCTTCTTAACCACTTAAATCTCATGTCAGATTGTAACAGCAGCGAATTCACAGTCCAAGCTTAACTGTTTTCATCTCAGGCAGCACTGCTCCTCAGCACGTCACAAATTTTGCAGGTTAGAAATGATCTGCAGCTCAGTGTGTGCAGATACAAGGAATTCTTTCTCATAAGCTCTTGGAAGAGAGAGGCAGAGCACGAAGCACAAGAGGTAAGAACTGAATTTTTTTCTCTTCTTCCTCACTGCATTCAAAGTCAAGTCACCGGCTCCACCTCTGTTAGCGATCAGACTCATATTACAGGGCACGGTGCCATCAGACATGCCGCATATTAGTCACTGCGGGGTACTCCAGCTCAGAACCGGCTAGCTGCAGTTTGCCCTTCAGATAAACACCAGCAGACAGAATTAACTTGGGCTAAATCCTGGGATTAGCTGATATACAGTCTGTGCTGAGGGGCAGGGGGGGCACAGACTGATAGATTAATATCAAAAACAAAAAAAAAAAAAACCAAAAAAACCCCAAAACAAACCAGTCAATTGTCAGTCAGGAGTAACCTACAACGATGGCAAAAGTCATGTATGGAGCTAGAGAAACAAAACTTCCATCTTTTGTGCAATACAGCCTTCTTTTTCTCACTTATATCTTCCTTTCCCATATCGCCGCCACATCTGTCAATACTGAAGGCACAAAGCCTCTTTCATTTCTACACTGGAAATAAAACTAGGTTTCATCTTGCAAACGATGCTTCACACCAGCCTCAATAGTTCTCCTACTGGTAGCAACAACCTACGCAGAGCACACATTCCTACCAAATGCCAAAACATATTAAGAGATAGGAGCTAGCAACAAAAGGCACTGTCCTGTCTTAAGTTCTGTTCTCGTGAATCATTAGCAAAGGAATAGGCAGAAATTTTCAGAACACAATTGTCTAGACAGAACTTCGGAAGGGGAAACATGTAGGGAAATGCCGAATAATACATCCCTGTGCCTTCTTCAAACTCTGTCTGACCCAACAGAAGCAGTACTTTTATATCACAATGCCTGAATAACCAATTTAACCAATATAAATGATTCAGTGCCTTCAGAACAGACTTGGTAAGACCAAATTGACATTAAAAATACAGTATCTTAAAACACATGGGTCTGGAAAATATATCTGCGCCATCTGCAGAGTGGAATGACAACAATGGGAACATGTTCGTTACTGAGAGCAGGGTGGAGCAGGCATTCTTTGTTTGTTGGAACGCGAATGACACCCCAAAGACACGTCTAATACTGGCTTCTTTCCTAGGCATACGTTGCAATCAGATATATGGCTATAGTGTTTTTGTAAGACAGACTTTCAGGCTTGTTATTATAAGAGATAAATGAAGGGAAATGGACACTTCCAGCTTGTAAAGCAATGCTGGCTTTTCAAAGCATTGTTTGCATTTTTCAAATCATTAAAAGAGCAGGAAACCAAGTAGAAGCTAAGAACAGCTCATTTGGAATTCAACCGGATTCTCTCCCCACTATGGAATTTCAAGGCTGTACTGGGAGAAAGGTTGGATGGGGGAGGGAGGTAGGCTCAACAGCACCAGAACAAGGCAAATGCTTGCTCACAGAAGCTGCTAGAAAGCTGCTCTCATCCTCAGCTGCTCTTACAGATCCAAGCGCTATAAATACCATCTCTCCAGCTGGTGTTCTGGGAGAGCAGCACGCCAGCAGGCTTTGCACCAAGCGGCAGCCAGTCAAACCATCCTGTTCCACCTATCTCAAAAGCTGGACCAAAACTCTTCCCAAACTTCAACTGCCAACTGATTACCTGAAAACATCCTGTTGCAGAAGATGCGTATCGGATTGGTGTGTGTAATTGGCCAAGCACTTGGAGTTGAGCTGAAATCTTTCCTTGCATGTTTTCTTCTTCAAGGCAGATAAAACAATATTCTCCTGCTTTTACATGACTACATCTTCAGGCCCATGGCCTTCTCCAAAGGCCATTTTGACCCTGAGACACAGGCCAGCACTACATTAAAAGCCTCCATATCTGAAAGGGGTCATGTAGTAAAAATTCTTGAAGTAGTTCCCATTGACAATTTGTGTTTTCTTTCCTTATATTTCTGTACTGAAAGGTGGTACGTTTCTAAGATTGGATAAAAAGAATCATCTCTAAAGCACTAGTCCCATATCAGTGGGCACTAATTGTTAAGAGGCAGCATTTCACACAGCTTACTCACCACTGACAGAAAACTCTTCTCTGTTCATTAGCAATTTTCTACCTCTCAAAACCAGTTCTAGATTAACTCCGTATTAGTTCTTTAAATGTAGTTCAACCACATTTAACATTAGCCGGAACATGCTAGCCATCCCACAGTCTTGCTCCATGTCTGCTATCTGTACCTCTAACATTTAAAAAATCTTCTTCCCATCTCCCAAAACCATCTCCCAAAACAGATTTTTAACTGTGCAGAAGTAACGATTCAAGTTATTTTTACACAATCATGAGAACGGCTTTGGGAGGAAAGCCAAGCACCCAAAAAAAATTCCAGAAAAAAAAAAAATACTCAAGACTTGTGTAACAAAGCATATGACCTGTCATACGTAGGGCATTGTAGGGCATTTGGAGACAGGGATTAAGACCGACTTAAGGACTAGCTACAGAAAGCCCTAACCCTGCAAAACACAAAGAGCTCTAATGTTCATGCACAGAGTGTTTGCCTGCCTGCAGCCAGTGTTACCTCTGTCACCGTTTTATGACTCTCACTCCTAGAATGACCCAGTACTAACAGAAAAAAAAAATGAAGCACAAACTGCACCTCATCCAATTCCAGTCTTGGAACAACTACTTAAAGAGCAATTGCTCCGTTTTCTCTTTGAGACAAATTTGCACTCAAGCCTTCCCTTGGTTATACAGGACTTGCAAGAAATGCAGTAATTGCAGCAGGACAATCATTACAACTCGGGTGATCTCTACTATTGTGACTCCTTTGACTTGCCTTTCAAACTAGCTCCCAACTCAACCTCAATTACAAGACAATTCATGCATCCTCCACATGACACGCAGTTTATCTTCCCACAGAAGAGCTTGTTTTGATATCACATCTACCAGCAATGTGATGTGGCATGAACATACTGGACAAGCATTAAGTTAGTTTCAACCACAGTTACGAGGAAAATCAGAGAAAAATCAGAGTAGGGGTTAAGTGACTTTCTTCCACTGTGGTTTATTTTCCCAAGACAGGGATCAGGTGAGGAAAGCTAAAGCCCTGATAAAATTAAATCTGGTCAGGGACATCAAGGGCAACAAATAAAGCTCCTCTAGGTATAACGGTGATAAAAGGCAGTGGGCCCTCTCTGGAAGGAACTCCAGAACAAGACTACACTTAGTTTTTTTCTAACACAAAGGCAAACTGGGCAAGAAAATTGAGAATAAGCTTTCTAATCCAGGAATATTTTCTGCTTTGCTGGCAAGGCCACCATGAACGATGGGCACTCCCAAAAGCTGTAAAAGGAAAAATTCACACAAAAAAGGAAAAACAACAGCAGCATATCATGCAACAACCTTGGTGGCATTCCCATTTCAAGAATGCATTTTGTTATGGATGTCAGAGAACACGTTTTTCATATATTTCTTATAGAATCAGAAATGGAGTAACCCTATGATAGATTTTATTATTTATATTTCTATACTGTTTTCCTTAAAAACAACCTTAAGCATTTAACCTCAGTTTCACTATAACATAGTCTCTGCCTATCCCAGCCAATAGATTCACAAAACTCTGATGTTTTAAATCAGCACTTATGAAGGATTCACAGAACAGCTTGGCCAATCAATACATAAAACGAATTAAAGTTCGAGTAACATTCAAAATCCCTTCTTAGCTATCAGACTTCACGCTGCCTCATTAATCCTGTTAGGTTATGGGAACTTTAATGTCTTGGAGGCTTAAAATAGTTGCTACCCAACGTACTACCAGCCACTGAGATTTACCTCCAGTCAACTTGATTAGCACACAAATGAAAAAATAACCTTCTCAGAGGCAAGATATCTAAGTCTTAATTATTTCATCGGCACATTTGAGGGCCTGAAACGGGAACTCCATAGGCAAAAACTACTACCAAATGCCCTTTATCTTGAAAATGCAGCATCAGATATTAGGGTCAGATATATTAATGTCATTTTCTGCAGTCAGCTTTTAGCCAAGAAGTAAAAATCTTAATAATAGGATTTTCAATAATACATTTGTGACACTGCAGAGGCTGAGGGATCATGGAAAAGAAAGAATCCCTGGTAGAAACAACAACAGCACTTACACCTCAAAATCCAACATGTAGCCTGAAAACTTCCCAGAAGAACTTCAGCTTAAAGTTATGTGTGCCAGACAACATTAGGAAGATTCTTTGAAGAAAAGATTTCTGCTCATTTTTTTCCCCACCAAACAATGCCTTATATGCATCTTCTATTACACAATCCTCTTCAATGAGATAAATTACTCCTCTGCCCATTGCTTTCTTCTGCATTTCTCCTCCAAGAGGGAACTACACGGGGGAAAAAAAGCCCACAGACTGTAAGAAGGTCTAACTATCACATCTGACAATTCCTTTTCCCAGTCTGTAATGGCCCCTGATGACTTAAACCTCGCCATCTGTCATATCACCCATCTTGTATCAGAGCCACAGCACTCAAATAGAAGGCTACAGATTAGACCATTTCCAAAGCACAAAACATCGCAAAAGCTGTAAAGAAATTTCCAACTAGATCCATCAGGAAGTATTTTTCTGCTTTTGAAAGCTGATGCAGTTTCTCAAAAACATCTTTGTAGTGCAGCTCTAGCACTGAGAAACAGTATCAGTGCATTCTATCTCCAGCACATTTCAAACTTGAACAGCTTGCCAGAGATTCACAGGTCACCCTTTTTGTTGTGCCACAAACAAGCTGCTTCCATAGGCTCCCGGAGTTAAAACATCTTAAGTGTCTAAAATGATAGCTGTCACGTCACAACAGCAGCAAGAAAACCTATCACAGTGGCGCCCAGTGGTGCTGCCCCAGCTCAGAGCTTGGTGGTATTTCCGTAACAAATGCCTTCTGGCAGAGTCTTGCAGTTTACATCTGTTCGGTTTGAAAGCAACATTCCACATAAGGTCTGAGGGTAGGAGTCTGCTGCACCAAAAAGCAAACTCTCTTCTGATGCCTTTTTTTCAATGAAACCATAAACATAGTCTATGATTTGAAGGACCAGGACTTAAATTCCACTGCAGAAGCCGGCTGAAGTAAAACCTCAGCTGAAAAAAGGGAGGAGTCTGTATGCAACCTCCTCTGTATTAACAAAGCATGAGTAAACACTCAAGTAACCAGACAGCAAAGTAACTCAGTCCTCTTGGAATGTTCCTTCCTACAGCTACAGACAAGACACTGCATTTCATTACCTAACAATGAAAAACCACCAGAAGAGCAGTTTATAGGTACAGCCATTAGTCTATGCAGGACCAACAACACTGCAGCAAATGGAATCGATACTGTCTTGACCTTCAGAAGCATGAAAAAAAAATCTATCAGTAAATGCTGTGCCCATACTCGGTTTCCCATAGAAGAGTCTTATCCAAAGTAGATCCAGAATAATTACTTAAGAATACTAACACTTCTGTTTGCTTAGAAAATAAGACAATTTAATGTAGTTTGTTATTTTGTCATCATTTATACATCTAATCTGGAATGCAAAAAACCTGACTTCCTTTTCCCCTCAGCTTTCTCACTCAGATTATGCTCCTAGACAAAAGCAGAGACTGCAGAACAAGCGCACCAAGACGTAAAGCACAGACCCCGGCAGGAGTTATAGCACAAGAACTATCACATGACATCTGCAATGCATCCCTGTGTCTGTCAGTCCATACGATCCTCCCACACGCTGACGTTAACAAAAACTTTTCACTTTGGTATTCTAATTTTTCTGTGGAATTCTCAACTCGTCACAAGCAAACCCCATAAGCAACAGCATCAAATTCAATATACTCATTATTTAGACTTACTAGTCAAATTCAGAAACAACCTAGTTTGTAATGCCAGTCTGTGAAGAGAAGAAGGGTAATTCTGCATGATACACAGCACTCAGTTCAGTCTGAGAAAAAGAAGATCAAGCAGAGAGGAAGAAGAGAAAGAAAGACTCCCTTAGAAGATTAAAATAAACTTACTGGTTGAATTGCCTTGCATCTGGATGATACATTTGGATTCTTTGCTGGTTTCTCGGGAATTAAAGGGTCGGACCCGAACAGCCACCTTTACCGAAGCCCCCGACATTCTGGTTGCTTGTAGTGCACTCAAGAAATTGGAAGTGAGGGGGTGAAGTGTTTCAAGTTATCCTCCTTGTTGGTGTTTTCTAAAGAGAAAAATACAATTCAGTTATTTACAGCTACCTCATTGAAGATGTTGATAAAATTACAGAGGCTTCAAGTTATTTGATAACTCCAATTTCTGCTCTGCAATCACCTTCCCTCCCCAAAAGCTGTCACTTCCCAGAAAGACCTGGAAATACATTTCAGAGCACCTGTACACTGTTCTCATACTGAAAAGTTTCTGTATGCTGATGCAGTTCTTTTGAAGCGTACAAACAGATTTGTTTTCACTACTTGGTTTGCTTCCCAGAAAGTATGAACACCAATACCAAAACAAAGATCTGGTTGCAACATGTGTTAGGCTTAACCCAAGAGAGATAATTTTAGCAGTGGAGCTATGGTTGCTTCAATTTCAGCACGAAATAGCCACCACATACTACAGACCTAGATTCTCTAGTCAACCCTGGCTGCCACAATGCATTAACAGGAATATTAAAACTAAGACAAGCCTGATGGGCCATCTCCCACCAGTACACATCATTCCAGAGAAAAGGGTGCACCGGACAACCTTAAAGAACCCTTTGCAGTCCTGGGAAAGTCTCCTTCTCAAAGGGAATAGAAACTCATTAACTACTTGTGTGTTTAGTGATTAAAGGCCACGCTGCTCTCAGGAAGCAGAGGAATCGAAATTTATTGCCTGCAAGGTAAATATTACTATCTCCAGCAAATGTTCACTAGTAAATTCATCTTCATTATCAAAATATTTGTTCAAATCATACTACATCCAAATGATGAAGCACTTAGTTGGCAGGAAATTATCCATGATAACCACAATCCAAATTTTAAGGCACATTTGAGACTGTATTGAAATGCAGCTTTAATCAAGACTGGTTTGACTGTATTGTCCTTGACCAACATTTTCCATTAGAAAAAAGTTTTCCAGTTGGTTGACAACTAAGCAGTTAAATTTATTAACGCAGGATAGAGTCAGAAGTTAAACAGACTCAAAAGCACCAAGGCAGATTCAAATAAAGCCACCAAGGACTAGAAGAAGGTGCCACCCTTGGCTAGGAAAGTGTCCGTGACACAGGCTCTCAGAACTGGGAGCCTATACTGAGAAAACATGATTACATGGTTTATTTATCCTTATATTCAAAATCCCTGCCATGGCCACTGCTGCAGCCAAGATTCGCGGTGAGGTGAATCCGATGTGACCTGATGCAGTCATTTCTACCTTCAATCTGAGTTCACATGGTCAGAACTCTACCCTGCACAAGCCGCTATGCACAGCCCCGGAACCTTGAGACCTTCTTTTATGGTTATCCCTACACCTCACATTCAACAAAGAGCTCACTTCAGGGCCACGAAACTACAAAACCTCCTAGCAGATCTAAAGCAGGAATGTTTCAGCTTTAAATAAGTTCTACAGCCAGTAAAAATACTTATTCATGCTTAATTCGAGTTATGACACATCTTCCCACAGTGGAAGTTGTTTTTAACAAAACCGCATTACTTCATTAATGTCATCACATGGCAAAGGCAGAAACTAAACTACTCCTCCTAGTTGCAGAAGCAATTTAAAGTATTCCTTACTTTAGCAGGTACCTCACCAGACTAGAAGAGGAATGTCTTTAGGAACAAGCCAACTGAATTTCCATGTCAGTGACACAGCAAAGTGGTAGAAAAACGATTCATGAGACAGACACACAGTCAGCTCTAGGTTAGTACAGAATTTAAACAAGTTTCACTCAAAGCTTAAATATACAATAGAGCAAAGAAGTAATGGGAATGAATTCGCACAACATTCAAAGTTTAGAATCATAGAATCACCAGGCTGGAAGAGACCCAACGGATCATCGAGTCCAACCATTCGGGGTTGTTTTACAGCTTCATTCACTCCTGCTCAGAGGCGTCTGGGTTTTTGTATAGCAGAACATGTAGCTTCATCATAACCTTCTCCCTGAGTATCTGCCATGTGGAATTTTTGCTCTCCCTTCTTAACGTGACCCTTGCCAAAGTACCTGTGTCCTCACGCGAAAGCTAAATGACAGGACTAATCCTGATACATCCCAGCAGTATTATTTAACTGATCCTGAATACGGGCGCTAGAAAACAGGAATGTGACTGTATATGGCCACTAAGTCTTTGTTTACAAAGTACAATTTAAGAATCCATCAAGTGCAAAGAATTTATAATCAAGTTCATAGTAACATAGCTTACTCCGTCAGGCTGCAGGAAGAGATGAGTAGGTGGAATTTTCATAGGGTGTAGCACATCATACAAACTCCACCTGACACAGTTCTCATCTCTGTTCTCATCTTTCTCCACCCCCACCTATCCATGTTAATGTGAAAACTACAATTCTGTCAGCTTCCCAAGAGGAGCAATTAATAAAGGCCAGGCCATTAATGAAGGGGATTACTTTTTTAAGAAAACAAAAATACAATGTGTTGTTTTATTAATGAAACATAAACACAGTGAGTTTATTTCCCCTTCTACTGAAGTCCCACATGCAAAGACTGATGTTTTCATAGCATACTGATTTCTGATGTTTTCATGCCTTTCAATGTATTCCATGAATTTCAACAGCAAACTAATAATCTAGGAAACTGGCAAACCAAAGATGGAGTGAAGGAATCATTTACTTGAAAAAACCCCAAAACCTGAGTACTTCTGAATACTGTATTTGCAACAACAAAGCACGAAAAGCGCATCTGAGACTCCATCTGCCCTAGCTAAATTATACCCTTGTTCAAACATAGCTGTGAAGAAATTCTTACAAAACAGGTCACAAAATCACCTGCAGCAGCATAAAAATTAAAATGCTAGACTTAGGGAATGACCACGTTTTCCCAGCACTAATTTTTGCATTCATATAAAAGTAGACGTGGTGTGGTTTTAAGTCTCCTTCATTCTCATCTCTGCTATTGCTCATCACTGAAGTTAAATGCCTACTTGTAGCTGCACATGGATTTCAGATGTTTTGAGCACCATCTCAGTAATAGAGATTTTTTTAATAAATAAGAAAATTAAACAAAACCAATATATCTTTCAAAGCTTTCCATAAATTCAAACTGTTGTGGTTTTGGGTTTTTTCTTCTCTCCACTTACCAGCAACCTTATCTGGCTGTAACATTTTATAAAGGCAGTACTGCCCTCATACTATTGATAAAATAAGACAGAATGAAACCAACAGCACAGTATCACAGTAAAAAGATTGCAACTGTTTTTTTAATCTACATTTCCCAGTAGTATCACTTACTACTACAAACCTCTGTCTACAGAGTAGAAACAGAAGATTAACTTGCAACAGAGAAAAATAAAATGTGCAATCCAGTCTGTGGTACAGATTTAGAAGAACAATCTTCATAAAAGGAAGCTGCTTTTTTTTTATCTTCGTTCTATGCTCAGAAGGTTGCCATCCATGCTAGAATGAATCATTCCCCTAACGTCTTGGAAAAAGCCTAACTGTGTATCTGTTAACGTTCAGTCTGTCTGAATCCAATCAGGAACCAAACAAAGAAGGGAACTGCGTGCCTGAGCCTCTCACATGATCAACCTATGATTCTACAACCACTGGCCTGAAACAGGTGGCAGATAACATTTGAGTGGCTTGGTGAGCAGCACCAACACAAAAGCAAATCCTATATATTGCTTTTAGACTCATTATTAAAAGATATCCACCATCCACCCCATAAATCACACACTGAGGTTTAATATTAGAAGTATGTCATTAAATGAATCACTGAAATATCTTGCCTTTTTTCTTGTTATTCAAGCTAACAAACACAGTGATGTTGGTCAATAACCATTTGTGGTCTAAAAGCACTTGGAAGTGGAGCTGGACTTTCACACAAATGTTTAAAGAAACAAGCCTTTCATTAAGACTCAGACCCTTGGATGTATTTGGAAGTTCTGGCAAGCCAGTTTTTATGCAATGTCAAAATACAAAACACATTGCAATTTCCTGAAATAAAGTTGTAAGGACAGCAGAGATTTAGAGTCAAATTATTATTTATATATTCGGATAATTCTGCAACAAGCTCAAAATGGTTACAATGTTCAGAATCCGTATTTCTGCATTCAATTAAAAAAACCAAACATCACCATACATTGCAATTGAAGAAGCACCATTTCCATCTAACACAGCCAGCCACTGTGTCACATTTGCATTGTTATCCCTATCAGAGAACGTGTTTTTAAACACATTCTCCTCCTCCGCGAGGGGAGATTTAGGCTAGAGATTAGGCGGAAGTTTTTCACGGAAAGGGTCATTAGGCATTGGAACAGGCTGCCCAGGGAGGGGGTTGAGTCACCTTCCCTGGAGGTGTTTAAGGCACAGGTAGACGAGGTGCTGAGGGACATGGGTTAGTGATTGATGGGAATGGTTGGACTCGATGATCCGATGGGTCTCTTCCAACCTGGTGATTCTATGATTCTAAACAAAAAAATTGCCTGTAACTTAACCATAAAACAACTCTAAAGAAAGAAAATAAGCAAGGACAGAGGTCAGTAACCAGAAAGTTCACAAAACAGCTGTTCGGAGCAGCAGGGGTCTGTGAAAAAGAAGGAACAGCAAATCCGATTTTAGGTCTTTCACCAAGGATCAGGTAGCGATGAGTCTGATGCATCAGCTGAACTCACGCACTACTAATTGCTATCTCTGCACTAAATGAGGATGCCAGGCAAAAGTGGTGCACGACCTGGCAATGCAGTGAAAATCCACTTGTATAAAGGTACGGCTACTTACCAACACACCCATGGCTGTTTATCAACACACCCAGGGACTGGATGGTGCAATAAGAAAAAGAACTGGGCTAAGGAGGAGCTGGAAGTAGAGAGAAATACACCCACAGCTTTTTACCAACACACCCAGGTACTGGGTGGTGCAAGAAAAAATTTTTAAAAAGGGCTAAGAAGGAGCTGGAAGTAGAGAGAAATAATTCTTCAAGATTCAATATCTCACACTCCAGAGGCAAGACAGGAATTCATCACCTACTACTGGTGACTTCTAGGTCTCCAACTATAACTCAGCATCCCATTCTGCCTGTAACCCCAAGCCTTTCACCCTGCCTGATCTCTGCACCATGTGAAGACGGGAGACAACACAGTGGCACAAATCGTGGCAATGCAATGAAAAATCTGATCATATAAAGGCGCAGCTATTTACCAACACACCCAGGCACTGGATGGTGCAATAACAAATAGAACTGGGCTAAGGAGGAGCTGGAAGCACAGAGAAACCCACTTGAAGATTCGGTATTTCATGCTCCAAAAGAAAGTCAGGAGTAAATCACCTGCTTCTGGTGACTTCTAGGTCTCCAGTTGCAACTCAGCACCCCGTTCCACCCATGGCCCAAGCCTTTCACTCTACCTGATCTCTGTGCTAAGTGAAGACGCCAGAGAAAACAGGGGTGCACATCTTGGCGATGCAATGAAAATCCAGTCATATACAGGTATGTCTATTTACCAACACACCCACAGCGTTTTACCAACACACCCAGGCTCTGGATGGTGCAACAATAAGAACTGGGCTGACGATGAGCTGGAAGAGGAGAGAAATATACCTCCAAGATTTGGTATTTCACACTCCAGAAGACAGATAAGAACTTAGTCTCTATTTCTGGCGAGTTCTAGGTCTCCAGCCAGAACTCAGCAACCTCCTCTGTCCGTGACCCCTGCCTGTCACCCTGCCTGATCTCTGTGCTAAATGAAGACGCCAGACAAAACAGCGGTGAAAATCCTGGCAATGCAATGAAAAATCTGATCATATAAAGGCACAGCTATTCACCAGCACACCCAGGTACTGGATGGTGAAATAACAAAAGGAACCAAGCTAAGAAGTAGACAGAATTGACCAGAATTATATATCAAAATCTGGTATTTCACACTCCATAGGACAGATAGGAATTCACCACCTGCTTCTGGGGACTTCTAGGTCTCCAGTTGCAGCTCAGCTCCCCGTTCTGCCCATGACCTCAGCCTGATCTCTGCACGACGTAAAGATGGGAGACAACACAGCGGCGCAAATCTGAGCAATGGACTGAAAAATCTGATGGTATAAAGGCACGGCTATTCACCAACACACCCAGGCACTGGATGGAGCAATAACCAAAAGAACTGGGCTGAGGAGGAGCTAGAAACGGAGAGAAATATCCTTCCAGATTCGGTATTTGAGAGTCTAGAGGATGGAGAGGAATCGTCCCTCTGTTCGTGGCGAGGGGTCGCTCCGTGCCCCAGCGGCTCAGATTGTCAGATCATCCTCCCAACATGGCTGCCTGAGGGACGGTGCCCAATCCAGGGACGGATCCACAAAAACCACCCACAAAACCCCAAACCCTTTCGCCTTCCTCGCTTGCTCAAGCGGCCGCATCCCTCTCCCCAACGCAGCAACCACGGGCGGAGATAAAATCACGACGAAACGTTTCGATACCCCCCGGGGAGGAGGGGGAAGGAGGAGGAGGGGAAGCGGCCGCCGCGCTGTGGAGGGGGGAAAGGGGAAGGAGGCGCCGCGAGAAGCCAAACCGGACACCGAACCCTGTCCCTGGCAGTTCCTGTGCTGCCAACACCCCTTCTCCACCCCGATTCCCCCCCTCCCCGATTCACATCGCGGGAATCAACCCCCCCACACACCCCTCACCTGCGCCTCTCAGCAACGGGCGGTGAAAAAGGGAGCGAAGAGCGCGGCCGCCGCCATCCCGCGGCGCCGAGGATGAGGAGGAGGCGATGCCCCCCCGAGGAAGATATGGGGGGAAAAAAGAGGGAGGGAGGAGGGATGACGAGAGAAAGGCCGCGCCGGGAGGAGCGAGCGCAGCGACGCGCTCCGCAGGGCGCCGCTCCCGCACTGCCGGGACCGCGCGCCGCCGCGCCCCAACCCGCCCCGGCCCAGCCAATCGCCAAGCGCGGACGCGCCCCCTCGCCTCGGCTCGACCAATCGTCGCGCTTAGACGCGCCCCCATGGCTCTGATCGGCCAATCAAGCGGCGAGGCTCCAGATAGACCACGCCCCCTACCTCGGCTCAGCCAATGGGGCTGCGCGGAGCCGCTGTGACAGCTCCCTTAGAGCAAGAGAGGACCCGCCCCCCCGCTACTCGGCTCAGCCAATCGCCGCTCGCCTTCCCGCACTCCACCAATCGCGTGGCTCAGAGCCCGCGCGTTGCCACGCCCACAGCCTCGACTCAGCCAATCACGTGGTTCAAATCCCAGGAGCGCCCGCCCTCCGGCTCGGCTCAGCCTATAGCGTGGCGCGTAGCCGTGCCAGTCACAGCCTGACACAGCAATCACATCTCGGGAATGCTCGTTCCCGCTGCTGCCGCTCAGGCAATCCCTCCGCCGAGCCCCGGGGCAATCGCGCTCCGCAGGACAGAACCGCGAGGCATCGCGCTACAACACGCCTCCGCGGCAGCTGGGAAGGGAGGGGAGGAGAAGGGCTGGACCTCAGCCAATCGCCGGGTGTCGCGTCGCCCTCCACCAATCACGTGGTTCGAAGCCCGCGGGTTCCCATCCCCATCGTTTGCGCTTCACCAATCACGCGGCGCGGAGCCGGCGAGGTCCCGCCTCCCACCCCGGGCTCAGCCAATCGTCGCGCGCCGCCCCGCCCCGGCTCAGCCAATCGCAGCCGCGCAGCGATTACAGCTCGACCGTGCGCGTGCCGCGGACCCGCGAAGGGAATCCCTCCGCCGAGACTCAGGCGAAGCGGCTCGTCTCCATGCGCAGCCAATCAGGACGCGGGTCCGCGCCGCCCCCGGTCGCGTCACGGCCCCCTCGCTGTGTGCGTCCGCGCCCCCTCAAGCGGCGAAGGCGTCAGCAGAGAGCGGGGGTTTGTGGCTAAAAACAGCTTTAAAATGCGCGAGGGCTGGCGGAGCAGGGGGCTTCGGAGCCTACCTGAGGAAAAACGGTGTGGGGAGCAGCGCATGCACTAACTTCAGTGGGATCCGCTAGCATTTCAGGTGCCAAACGATGGCAGCTCAAGGAGAAGAAGTTACCCCATCTCTGGAGGTGTCCAAGGCCAGGCTGGATGGGCTTGGAGCCCCTGATCCATGGGAGGTGTCAGGTGGTGGAACTGAATGGGCTTTGGGGTCCCTTCCAGCCCAAACCATTCCATGATCTCATATAACTTCTTGTTCCTGGTAAAGTGAAGGCTTTGAGATCCCTTCCAACCCAAACCATTCCATGATTGTCTGATTTTTGTACATCCCTCTATGTATTTTTACACAATAACATATTTTCAGTCCACGGTGGTGAATGAACTCCTGCCCTTCCAAGAATTTCACCCCTGTTCTCACAGAAAAAACTGTTCCTGTGACATTAACTTTGTAAAGTTACTCATATTTAGCGTGATTATTTCTACTGGAGAAGGGAATGGAGCTGGGGAAAGGTCCAGAGAACAAGTATTGCGAGAGAGGGCTGAAGGAACTAGAGGTGTTTATCCTGGAGAAAAGGAGGCTGAGGGGAGACCTCATCCCTGCCTCCAGCCGCCTGAAAGGAGGTTGTGGAGAGGTTGGTGCTGGTCTCTTCTCCCAAGTACCAAGGGATTAGAAGGAGAGGGAATGGCCTCAAGTTGCACCAGGGGAGGCCCAAACTGGATATTAGGAAAAGTTTCTTCACTGAAGAGGTGAAGGCACTGGCCCAGCTGCCCAGGGAAGGGGTTGAGTCACCATCCTTGAGGTGCTTAAAAGATGAGTAGACGAGGTGCTCAGGGATATGATTCAATAGTGCACAGATGCAGTTGGACTCGGTGATCTCAAAGGTCTTTTTCCAACCAAATGATGCTATAGTTCTATGAAATAGGCTTGTGTTGAAGTTTACAAGCATTTTAAGGAAAACATTACATTAAATACTTTAAATACATATTTTCCATGTTCATACCATCATGCACAAACCCATATAAGCTGCTGAGAACATATTTTTTTAAAATTTAGAAGAGCTCCTAGTGACAGGATATACGATTGAGTGGCAGTTTTAGTGTGGTGTCACCGTGCTAACTTCTGTTGAGGGCCATGCAGATTTAATCAGTTAAAATCCCTCTAAAAAAATCCCCACTCAAACTCACAACCACAAACTAAACCCCAAAAGCAGAACGTTTTTCAACCCACCCCCTCCAAACTGTCAGGATACAGCGTGTGTGCTGTAGCCCTCCCTGGTAACAGACAGTGTGATTAATTCTACTTCAGCAGAGTTTGTGTAGTGTTGCTTAGGAACAGCGGTTCCTGCATCACTCTCTTGTGTCCAAGTTTGGAGAGTACTCGCGGAGAATAGTTTCAGTGCGATAATGTGGTTGGTTGCTTAAGGAGGCTTGAAAAATCTGCTAGAAACGTTCAGAGAAAGTCTCGCTACAAGCTGAGGAAGAAAATGGTCGAGGGTGCATGACACATGCTGTTTGGTATCCGGGAGGTCACTCATTGCAAAAGGAGAAGAGGAAAATTCCTCTTGAAATAACCAAGTATGGAGTTGAAAGGTGGTGCTGGATGAAGGCAGTCCTCATCGAGCTTGTTGTGATGCCTTTTTCATTATAGAACACATTTTACCTCCATTTAATTAGACTAGACCTCTCAATATCAGTTTTGAACATCAGGTGTCCTTGAGTAACATAGTAAGTTAATTCTAATGGATTTATTTAAGTGGAATTGTCCTGCAGTGTTCTACCTCTGAATGTGTCCATTTCCTTAAAGGAAAGGATCCACTCTTACTCCTTTTATGCATTTCTGACTGATACCATACAAACCTGCAAAAGAGAAGAAATGGATCCAATTCCCTACAAGCACACGTGTATTTAAAACTAGAATTGACACATTGCTTTTCAAGAAAATATTCACATGAAGGGTCCCCAGCACAAGAGAACTTTTCTTGAGCATTATTATACCAGGAAAATGAGAGCAAGTTGAACTGTGAAAAGTTTATTGCATTTACTAGTAGAAATGTTGACTCAAATCACTGAGATGTGCCTGTTCCGATACAGGAAAGAGGGCAGGTTTAAGGGAAGCAGTAAGGAAAAGACTCTGGTGCTCCTGGGGGTTGTTGGAGTCAAGCTGTTGCTGACTAAAGCAGCGCTGCCCTCCTACTCTTTAATGGCATCAGGTTTTCTTTGCTGCCAGCAGGGAAGAGTTGTCAGAGATGTAAATTGCGTGATTACATAAGCGTCAATTGTGATATAATGGAATCAATTTTACTGAATTGCATTGCTATAAACCGCAGAACTTGCCCCAGCAATTTTTCCAGTCACATAACTAGAGGGCAAGTAAAGAGCAGCAATAGAACTTAGTGATTTCAGATTTTCTAAGAAAAAGCACATTCTGCAGCGTTTCTGCGAGCCATTGCGGGGATGAGTGACTGGCAGCTCCAAGCTATTCTGGTGCTGCAGACACACGACTATCAAAGATAATTTGATCAATTGGTAGTTCCTGTTTGTCTCTTAATATGAAGTCTCTGTATTGCAATAAGATTATAGTTTGATTGAAAAAGGTAAATAGGGGGAGAACAAAAAAACCTGCATGTGGTATTACATGAACACTTGTTACACAGCTGATATGCTTTTGTGGGGGATTTAATCTTAATCCAATATTAAGTTCAGCTTTCCTTTTCAGTCCTTCTTACGTCCATGATCCACTGAGAGAGAGGGGTTTGTTTCACTTCTGTACCCAGAAGGCAGCAACACAACAGTACTTGCAGTTGCTTTAATTAAAGGACTATTCGTTATTCTGCCTCTGAATGCTGAATGGGGGAGAGCATTTGTCTAAATTCACACCTTTGAAATACTCGATACCAGCTCTCCAGATAAAATTGTTTTAGCCACTTCAGGGTAGCCTTTGTGTCTCTGTGATACCTGCACTGATACATTTTCCAGTGATAAGCGTGTGCCATAATTAGAAAAACAGTTCAGCGTGCACTTCGCTATTTATATTCCTCAGGTCAAAGTCTGATATACTGGCAGAACAAATGTAAGTTCTTATTCTGAAGGGCGTTGTCTTGGTTAATAAATCCTATACCAAATGTAAATACCTACTCCCCCCCAATCAGACAAGATCAAGAGAAACACTGTGAATTTGTTCAAACAAGCCTTTCAGTTGCTACAATGGAATAAAGAAAAAAAAAAAGGATTTTCATTTTATACTAGCATTAAAAAAGAGTGAATTCCACAGATTTTTTGCTACAACATTCGAATTTACAGCTCACTGACGCAAGTTACAGCCCTCCAAACGTGAATTATCAAGAACTAGTAGAGAACATCAGGCCTCAAGTCTGTGCAGGAGACAATCAAAACAACCTGATTATTTTTAGTTTTCATTTAAGGATGGATTATTTCTGCTCATTATCTCCACAGCATCCATATTCAGAAAAGGTGCTGGTGTGTCTACTCATGACCTCGTTGCTACAAAAGAAAACACACCTTGACTGTTGTAGATCACCACATACCTCTGTAACAGGCTCAGAAACCATGATGGATTTGGATGCTGAATGACAGCTTGGAGATAAAAGCACAGCAGCCTCGGGGGCCCTACAGGGGTCCTGGGCCCATACAGGAGTTCAAGGCATCTTAGAAGGGTCCCAGGAGTCCCTAGAGTGGTCCCTAAAAGGGTCCTGGGTCCCTAAAAGGGCACTGGGGTCTGTTCCTTTTGAAGCAGGAAGAAGAGGGGGCTTTGAATTTGTGGAAGGAGTGAAGGTTAGGGAATTAAACTCAGCTAAACATGCTTCTCTGTTCCAACAATCCACGCAGACACGAAGTCCAGAATCGTGCTCCCACCCAATGGGAAAATAAACAGGCACACTGGGGGAGGGTGGGAACCCCACCAAAAAACATCACCTGCAACAAAAAAATCCACTACATCTTCACATTTTAATTGAGAATTACTTGCACATCTGAAAGGTCAGCACCGCTTTATTTATAACCCAACCAAAATTCCTCCTGGAGCCTGTCACCAACTGTCACGTAGCTATGAATAGGTACAAGAGTCACCCGCTTGGGAACACTCGTGAGTTGGAACTATCGCTGATATCTGCGTGCACAGAAATTTTTCACATAACTTACCAAGTTATCTCCAGGTCCTAAATCCCTTTCAGCAAACCCCGAACAAAGCCGCTCAACCATTTGTATGTTTTGTACTTTCCCCGATACACTTAAAAACACAAAGGGAAGATTTGTGCGAGTGTGTATCATTTATTGTAGTTCAAGAGAATCAGGAATTGAACAGAAGAGACAGCGAAAAACAAATAAAAGAAAAAAAAACACAACCTTTTTTTCACTTATTTTTAAAACACTGTGGTTTCAAATCCTTTTTAAAAAGGAAATTCAAGTATCATATGCAGGGGGCAGTAATACAAAAATGTTCGTGAATATTTTTTTTTCCTTTTTTTTTTTAAAAATGTAATTCTACATTTCCTGCACCCTTTCTGCTTTGGTAAGGCCAAGCCATGGATACAAATTGGTACGCAACATAAAAAAATGACCCCTGCCCCACACTACAGCCTCCAAGAATAAAAGGCTCTGCTCTCTGCAGACAAGCTCGAATGGCTCAGAACTGTCATTTAGCATATGTATCAGATCTGCAGCATTAAAAGAATGGATTTGATTTCTTTAAAAGTCACTGAAGTCCTGGTATTCCCAAGCACCTCATTCGTGGCAGCTGTTTTAACACATTTCTGTCTCCAGACTTTTCAAAAATACCAGAGCATCTAAATCAACACAAAGGGACATTTCAAAGAATGGATATTAATATCCACATGTGAAGTCTCTGCTTTTTTTTTTTTTGAAGTTACCCTTGTGTCTAACACCAATTAAAAACAAAATATGTGCAATATAAAAATATGATCCCAAGATTAACACTTTGTTGCAGGCACAGTTATCGCACAGAATATGTTCTTTTGAGGGCAGGGGAATGATTTTGATTCTTGCAGGGATTTTTTATTCTTGCATTACAAAAAAAAAAAAAAAAAGACAGCAGTGCAGGTTTGATGGTTGGAGGAGGAAGGAGGGAGGGAAAAAGGGGAAAAGTTACTTTAGCAGCAAAATGTCCAAGGTTCTAACCACAATCAAATTAACGGATATCTGGCTGTAAAAAATAAGGTTGAAGGGATGCTGCCCTGATCCATTCATCTTTGCTAAAATAATTCAGCTGTAAAAACTCCAAAATGTGACATACCGAAGGACAGTTGTGTAACATAAGCAACTTCCTAGCTTGTCCTCCACGTTATTGACCATTGTTATCACTTAAATATATGTACAAGAATTAAGCCGCTTTTCTCCTCGTCCACATGCTGCTGGTCGCTGCTGCGACTCAGGGCCAGTGGGCGTGTTAATCCCATCAATAGCTTTCAAAGAGAATCTGCTCCACTATCACCAGAACAGCCCACGCCCTGTTCTTCCCATTGGTGTCGGCGTGCACTGCAAGGGAATCTTTAATGGTCAGCGTTCTGCTTGTCTCTCATCCAGGCTTGGATTTGCTCTTTAAGTTCTGGCACTAGTGGCGTAGAGAAGAGAAAAAAGAATGATTAACTTGACAATTACAATTATTTAGTAACGCTGCTATAAGAAAGCTCCTTGTGGCAATTTCTTCTCTAGAAATATGATCAGTATTATTTACTACTATGTTCTTCTCTATCAATATATCTTCTGCACATGTAAAGGCATTACTCATTGCCCACCACAACAATATTTTTCAGTCTAGTAGTTATGAAAGCAAGGGTGTGGGGTTTTTTTTCCTCAGAAAAAGGGAAAACGGAACGGGTCCAGAGGAGGTGACAAAGATGATCTGAGGGCTGGAGCACCTCCCATAGAAGGACAGGCTGAGAGAGTTGGGGTTGTTCAGCCTGGAGAAGAGAACGCTCCAAGGAGAACTTATAGTGACTTTCCAGTAGCTGAAGGCTTTTTACAAGAAAGCTGAGGAGGGACTGTTCACAAAGGCTTGTGGTGATAGGACGAGGGGCAACGGGGATAAACTGGAGAGGGGCAGATTTAGACTGGACCTAAGGAGGAATTTCTTCACTATGAGGGCAGGGAGGCCCTGGGACAGGTTGCCCAGGGAAGCTGTGGCTGCCCCATCCCTGGAGGGGTTCAAGGCCAAGTTGGATGGGGCCTTGGAAGTCTGATCCAGTGGGAGGCATCCCTGCCCATAGAAGGGAGTTGGAACTGGTTGATTTTTAAGGTTCCTTCCAACTCAAACTCTTCTGTGATTCTATGAACGAACGTATCTGTGTAAGCTGGAAGAACTGATAACTGAGACCTCCACACTCTACAGAACAAACTGTGCACAAATCACTTCCCCCAGGCAGCAGCCCCGTTGCCAACTGTTAAACTGATACCTGGTTCCAGCATATTTTCAGTCAGCGTCTGGCGATTGAAAGGGTCAGTGGAGGAGTTCAGCAGGTGCCTCAGGATGATTGACCTGTCCATAATAGTTCCAGATGGCAGCCTCACGGGATCAGTCATCAGAGTGTCCATCAGGGGATCTGAGGGCACAAGTGTCTCATCATTACATTGCAGACAATAACTACAGATTTGATCTGCACACAAAACCACAGTACAGAAACGAGATATTCAGAGGCCCCACTCGGGTACATTGCTGGAGTTAAAGAAAATGGTTAAAACCAGCAGTGGAACTCATCCTTTACATTGCTTTTCCCTTTCTGAACTGGGACTAAGCATTAGGTATTTTCACCCTATTTTCAGATTTTGGGGTTTTTTCCTTACTGTTTTCAAGCACGTGCAAGCAAGAGGTTGGAGAGGGCTGGACGGCACCATCCCAGGGAAAAACAAACTGCCAGCTCTCTGTGTTTACTTAACCAACTAATTGAAATAGAGCAGAATGCAGAGCTTCATAAGCAAAAGTTTCTATTAATATATACTCCTACTCAGAATCAAAATATTAAAAGAAATCCTTCTTCAAGTGGGTATTTAGAGAAGTCAACTTGCCTCTGAACTCATCCGGAGCATCGCTGTAATCGATTTCTGCACGGGCGTTCTTGGCAACAATCTCCTCCACCTTCTCTGCCAGCAGTTTGAACTTCTCTATTGCTATGGTTGACTTGATGCCAGCTTTCCTCATCTTGGAGATAACCTCCTCAAAGAGCTCTTTACTGTAGGACCTCTACAAGCAGAGCATAGAGAGACAACTTTGCTGAGCTGTAAAACACACCATAAACATTCTGAAGATCTTTTAATGCATTTTTAAAGTTTCAGAAGGAGGGAATCAATGAAACCTCAACGTTACATCAGGCAGTACTATGCAGGTAACGCTTCATCTAGCATCAAAATGCACAATTTGGGGTAAACTTAGACTTTTTGACTAGTCATCCCTGCTGGAGAACTGTTTAGGACCAGAAAAAAAAGGGTAACATCTCCTACTACAAACAAGCAAGACACTTGGAAAGGCCAAACAGAAATATTAGGACTGTTTGTTAGACTAAACATCTGTCTTGCCACTCCTGTGTTCCTGGCTGAAAAGGCAGCATAAAATGAAAAAGGTTTTTGATTATTTGTATGGGAAAGAAATGATTCTTTCTCCTAATCCAAACAAAAACAAAGGACCCCTCCCTCCCCAATGGTGCAAAAATAGTCAGGCAACTCGGAGGGAGCTCAGACGTGCTGGAAACTCGCCAGCCAGTGCAGCGAGAACTGCACAGCTACAAGACTACAACACCCAGGGAGACCAAGCACACGTCCTGTGGTTTCAACGGGAGCAAGCACGGCTTTCACATGAAAAAAGAAATTGGGCAAGGCCTCTTGAAAGTTGCTAATGTTCTAAAGACACCATTTTAAGTTCACAATACTGTTTTGATATAAGCCTTTTAATAAAAATTGTTATTTACACTGTGATACAAAGTTGAATTAAATGACAAAACAAAACACGCTAAGTCTCAGGGATTTCTGTTTTCCTTGAGGATTTTAAAATGTTCAACAAAGCCCTACTTCTTTCATCTACTCTATATCGCACCAAGAGACACCATTCACTACTTAGGACACACAGTGCCCACCCAAACTCCTTTCCAACCCAGAAAGAACAGAACTATGGCAACGTGCCCAGGGCTTTATAAATGTTTTCGGATTCCTCCTAATACGTGCTAGGATTTGCAAACAGGAGCTGTATCACAATGCTTTAGAGACCTTGCCATGATCAAGCAACTTTTTGTTTGTTTTGCTGGGTTTTTTTTTTCTCCCAATACCCACAGGCATTAACCAACTGAGCATTTCCTTGGTGGTTTTTTTCCTGGCATTGACAGTTTCCAAGATATTAGCCACTCCCACCCCCTTCTATGAAGGGCTACTTTGTTAATTAAGCTTTATTCCAGTTCCCACATCAGCAGGCTTCTTTCTTTTAAATCCCTGCCTCATTGCTGTGCATTTTGTTGTGGGTAGCATCAATTAATGATGGATAACTTTCTCACTTTTATATATACTGAACAGCATAAAAAATACGTTGCATGCTTATTATACACACACAGACACATAAGGCCTGTTTCAGAAGTGTGAGCTTTGTTTGCAATCGTTACAACGTAAATAATTACAGGATAAAGATCAGGAGTTACTCTGCTACCTCTGCTTCACTTCACACGCAAATACAGTTTCACTCTTGTACAACCGCTTCCACTAGACTTGCAAGCAGCCATTAAGAAGTTGTGTTCCTCTAGATTTTGAAAAGTTTGTCTTACAAGACACAGGCACGGAGAGATGTGATTCAGCAGACTGACAACTTCACTACAGCAGAGGTGAGGGACAACTTATCTGCCTTAACATTCTGCTCTGAAGACTGCAATGACTTCAAAAGGTGTCTCACACGCATCGTGTTTTGTCAGGTTGCAACACGGCCATTCGATGGCTGTGAAGTAAAAGGGAATACAATTTGGAAACTTAGACTAAGTTTGGATTGTCAAATGAGGCTTTGTTCCAGCTTTGCCTGTTTCACACGTTCTTGATGAGGAAAGTGAGAGGGAGTCAAAGCTCTGCGCGCTTCAGTCTTCCCACTTACAAAGTCAGGACAAAGCAATTCTGCTAATTTACAAAGAGACTGTGGCTAATGAGCAACTAACACTTAGGAAATTTCCTCTGTGTGTGTGTGTGAAGTGCTATAGATGTTTGTCTATGTCTGCAGGTCCACAAAGCACTTTGAACACACACTCATCCACAAAGAGTAGACAGACTGTGAACAGAAATGAACTGCTGAAAGAAAAATCACTGAAGGTTTTTGTGATGGAAACTGAGGCAGCCTCTATTCCTCTCTTGTGATTGTGTCTGGTTCTGGGATCCTCAGCGTAAGAAGCACATGTTGCTGTTGGAAAGGATTGGGCAGCCTGAGAGACTTGGGCTTTTGTTCATCCTGGAGAAGAGAAGGCTCCAAGGAGACCTTATAGCAACCTTCCAGTACCTGAAGGGGCTACAAGAAAGCTGGGGAGAGGCTGCTTACAAAGGCTTGTGGTGATAGGACAAGGGGCAAGGGGTATAAACTGTGTTCAAGGCCAGGTTGGATGGGGCTCGGGCAGCCTGATCCAGTGGGAGGTGTCCCTGCTCACGGCAGGGGGGTTGGATCTGAATAATCTTTAAGGTCCCCTCCAACCCAAACTATTCCGTGATTCAAAGATTAAACTCTTCCAGATTATTCTGCCAAATCCTGTTTGTCTATGGTGCATTCGCCCTTCCCACTCCCACCTCTTTGGAGCTCACCTGATCATCAGCAATTGCTTTAGCAAAGCGAGCACAGTCGAGCTGTAAGTAAATGTCAGTCAGTTGGTCCAACAGCTTCTTTGGTTCAAACCCGTATTTCTCAGGGTTTTCGACTTTCAGGTCGCGGCACTTGGGGCCACAGAGTTGCTGTAAATTAAAGTTCAACATAGCGGCCAATCGCGGTCCAAGTTCCTGTTGAGACCAAAGTAAAACACAGATCACAGCATGGAGGCAGTAATAAAGATGATAATGACTAGATCTGCATACAGCAAGATCAGGAATTATTAACCAATACAGTATCATTTCATAGGCTTGTGGGAAGTGTCTTTATTCATGCTTTCCAATTAAAAAACTGCAAACAGCTTCTGTCTGGAAGGATCACACGCTCTCAGTGACTCAGGCAATGCTCATTAACACCAAATAACTTCAACAGCAATTAGATTTCACTGAGTTGAGGAAAGTTAAGAAGAATGGAGGCAAAGGGCTACCAAACATTTCCAGGTTATTATTCAACAGTGGAGACGTTAAGAGAAGTCAGAAATCAAGTTAATTCTGAGCAGGACTTACAGGTCTGAGAAAAGGCTTTTGAACCTGCTTGGTAAGGATATGGAACATATCAACAGTTTCTGTTGCCAAGGCAAGATATGAACGAGAGACACGCTCATCCTGAGCCAGCTGCGACTGCCGAGCCTGCTGCTGATCCTGGAAAACAAACATTGAGTGGTTACAAGTCCATAGAATTTCCTATCTCATCACCCATCAAAACCTTAACAGCCATAATGCTAACGGGATCTAGGCAGACAAAGGAAGAGACTGCAATTCAAATCCAGATACGATACATGTTGTAATTTTACGTACAGCTCACTTACACTACCCAATACTGAAGCCTGCACCAATTTTCCAGAATTCTGAAACATTAAAGGGAATGCAAGTTTTATCACAAGACTCCACAGCTACTGAATCTGTTTACAGCCTGTCACTGCTCCTCACAGCTGCAGAGCTGGGTTGTGCTTCCTTTCCATCCAATACCAATACTTCAAAACCAGCTTGAGATCCGATCTCTAATTTATGCACCATCATACGTAATAAACATTCCACACTGGAACAATCTGTAGATGATGTACCAGCTCATTTTGTCACTACAGGAATGGCTCTATCTCGCCAGAAGGCACAAACAAGAAGAAAGGCTTCAGAAGAGCAAACCAGAGTAAAGTTTAACAAAAAGATCATATTTTCAAACTTTTTTTTATATATCAATAACCTTAAAACGGAAAAACCTGACACTGGTGGGTCAAGACAGACACTTATTGTTTAATAAGGCTAAAGTCTGAGGCATAGGACTTCAATTGCCTGCATCAGGTCTACCCAGGATCAATGCATTAACAAAATAAAAGCTTCAAGAAACAGAAGTCAATTCAACTGGCGAGCATCTTCCAAAACCTCCTTCAAGAAGGGCAAAGTCTCCATTTCTCTTACTGCGCACAGAAATGCACAGGAATTTAAAACTTTATACTACTTCCACTTCACACCCTTGACAGCCACAACATAGCTATGCGCAATGATGGTTTTTTGCAGAGTGTCATCCAGAGTGACCACGGCCATGCCGGCAGCAAGAAAAAGCATTGAGAACTTCTTCTCGTGAGCTTTGATGCTGTGCTTATTAAAAAGTTTTTTTTTAATGGTCTTGTATTAAAAAAAATTAAAATAAGTAAAGGGCACTTTGAAAAACAGCTCTGTTCACCCTGGGCAGCAGGTCCCATTGTTCTTTATTCTTCATCTCCTCTTGCACTTCATGGATACGTTTTAGGGACTCCAGACTCTCATCCAGCAAGAAAGTTGTGTCATTTATCAGCATGTTGATGTAGCGAACAAACTGCTTCCCAGAGCTGAAAACATTGAAACACAGATATCACGGCAGAGTAGGTGGGTATGCAGACCTGACTGCAACCCCAGCAACACTCCTTCTGCACTGTATATTTCGAACAACGATCCCATTCCCCAAGCCAAGTTGATCGTGGCGTCCAGAGCTCAGTTTAAAAAACACTCCAGTTCTACTGGATGGGGCTGCCATTTAAAATACAATGGAAGCATTCCCATTCCCAAAGGTCTTGGCCTCCTCAGGTCACTGCCCGAGCAGCTTGCATGACAGTAAGCAGCATCATGCACAATTTCTTACTCACTTGAACTCTTCCATAAAGGTACCATGGTGAGCGATGTTCTGCCAGAGGCTTTTGAAAATGGTGCTGATGTGATAGCGGATGGTAAATTTGTCGTAGAATTCACTAGTGGCTCCAGTATGTTCAACATCTGGACAAGAAAAGAGACCCCAGAGTTGAAATTAAAAGCCTTTCCCACCCAGATTCACCACCAACACAGTATGCCTCTCCCCCACAGTCTCCAGTGTGATGCACTTCAAGCAGCAGGCTCTGAGGGATGAAATTCAGTTCCCATTCCGCTGTCTCCTTCTCCAACCAACCTCATTTCTGAGGAGAAACCCTCACAACCACAACTTTCTGTTCTATTCACCTGCACTCTGCTCTTCGTCCCACAGTCCAGAATTTAAAATTAATAAGAAAACTCTGGGAACACTGCAAAATTAGTTGTTTCTATGGATGCAAAGCCCTTCTTAAGTAACTGAACCTGCAGGGCGAGCAAAACCAGTCAGACGCTTTAAAATCCCAATATTGCCTGACAAAACCAAAAACCTTAAAGTCTATAAGCTAAACACCATGAAAAAAAAATCATCTTGTCAATCTACACCGCAGAGTCATCAGTGTACAGCAGCTTGTAGGACACAGATTCTCAAGGCTCCATCCAACGCCGTTTTCATGTTTCCTGAGCATCAAAACCTTTTCTTCACAAGACCCAAGATCTAACTGATCTGAGTTTGTTCTTTTTTAAAGGTTACAGCCTTTTGTCTTATAACACTCATTGACTGGATGCTCCAGTGAAACACAGACAAAGCACTTACCTGTGTAAAACTTCATCAAGGAGGGGACTAACAATTTAGTGGACAGAGGATGATTCTCAATCATTTCAAAGAACTTTTGTGTCCGCGGCTGAACAGCTGGATTTGTCATGAACATCACCTCCACCAGCTTGGCTACTAAATAAGGATTTCGGATGTAGTTCTGGTTGCACAGCATCACAACAAGGAACATCACTATGTCCTGAGTACAGGGCTCATAAAGCACCTGAGGAGCATATCTGAAAAGAGGGAGGGAAGGAAATAAAAACTCCAGCCACGTATTGTCTATGGATTTATCAAATACATCAAGTACATTCAGATCACTCAGCGGCAACAGGGAAGTTCAGTCATTTTATCACTATTTCCCATCTTGTTCCACAAAACGTGGACTCTTCCAAAGGGCTTTGCCAGCTGTTCACTACAGGAAGCTGAATTTTAATCTGGAACGCTATCAGGTTTTTCTGTTGAGCATAACAGCAAATTCGCTATGAGGCACCTCAGGAACCTAAGAGCAAACCCCTCATCATCTTATCTTACAGCTGTGCTTAAAAAGCTGAACATTAACTACAGAATAGGGTGCAAAAGTAGTTTCCTAGCTACGTGCACACCACTTAGTACTGCATTTACCCCTATAACATTTCCCTTTAGATATAACTCAACTTACTGTACAATAAAAAATAAAAATTCAGCAACATCTTCCACGTAAAACTCTGGCAATGCTGCAAACACCTTCGGAACTTCAGGAGTTAAAGGCAATTTTATGCTGTAGAATAAGAGAGACAAACAAGACAAGTAAAATAGCAGGGTTAAGTAGAAAGTGTCATGAGCTCTCGCATGGAATTGTCCTGTGGGAGCACTTTACAGAAGTTTCAACACTGACTTTTTAGAAATCCGTGTCAGTACTGTAGTGTACTGAGACATTCTGAGGGTTTCTCTGACATAAATACAGTAACAATCACATAAGAACAGAGATACCCAACAAAAAATGAAATTCTAGAACTGCTAAATTCAGTAAACAATCCAACATGACCCAAAATATCTTTGATACGACTAATTTCCACAGATAATGCTGACACTCACTTGGGATAGGCAGGGTCAAGAATGCGAAGCATCAGCTGAATGACCATGCCGTAGAAATTCAGGCACCTCCTGAGGAAGTTTTCATCCAGCAAGCCGGCGTCTGCACAAGCCTTGCACCTCACCAGTTTCTGCAGAATAAGCACACACAAACTAATCCAGGGCACGGCGACACAGAAGGAAAGTCAAGCCTACGCAGGCTAATCAATAGATCTCTGAATTGTGGCAGTTACATAACTGTGGCTTCTTCAATTATGGTCTTATTGGAAAAAAACAGGGCACTTAGCCCCCAGTGTATCAAGAAAACATGCACCTAAGTCAGAGCTGCAGAGACAGAAGAGCCTTTAACAAACTTCATGGGGAAGAAATAGAGATATCAAAGTGGGAAAACGTGCAATGAACTCATTTTGGTGATCCAGCTCAGAAGTGCCAGTTTATATTAGGAAGAGCTCATCAGGACAGACCTGCAAAAGAAAGGACCTCGGCATATTCATCTTTGCAAGAATTCTGCACGAGAGTAGCAACTTGAGAGCTGCATGTCCATCTCAGGCACAAATTGTACGTGCACAACTACCCCTGAACAAAGCACTTTGCCTGCCTCTCCAATGAAAACAATATGTTCCACCTTCCGAGGAATACAGCCGAAGTTAACCCTGGAGTGACTCTGAATTTTAAATTCACCATTAATGTTATATTGTATTGTGATCCCCACCTAGTACTTTACTCACAGCATGCATAGATTCAAGGCCCCCATTTTCGAGACTCATCAGTGGCGCGTTCTATTTAAACATTAGAACCCAAAGTAAACATATCGACAGGTTAACAAAGGCGTTTAGTCGAGAACTGAATCACTTACAAACCTTGAGCTGCGTCTTGCAACGTTTCAGCATTTCTCGATGCCTGGTAGCCAGAGGAGAATCCTTCCACTGACTTTCATTGTTTTTCAAATCTTCAACAGTCCTGGAAACCACACACAGTAATTAATTATCATGACAGAGAGGGGGCAGGTACTGCCACCTACCAGGCAACTGCCTACTGATCTGCTAGGCAGCGAGAAGGAAAGCAGGGGGAAAAGCTAATAATTTTCATGGACGTTAGCCATCACCATAACAAGAAAAACAAATTCCCTGAGCTATAAAAACTAAAACCGAAATCACTACCCACACAGTCCAAAATCCTGTAATGAACTGATGGCGTCACTGCCAAGAAACATCTACCAAAATGCAGTGAGGGCAATTATAAACAATGGAAAACACTGATGATAGAAAAACATGTTCTAATTTTAACAGAGTATTATTTGTTTAGCAACTGTAGAAGTCTATTTGAATTTATGCCAAAAGAAAGGGAAAACAGCAGTACCTTCATGTCGACATCCTAACTTCTATTTATGTTTTTTAAAATGGTAAACCACGTGCTCAATTACACATGCATCAATAACATGGAGAGTTTCCTGCTGAAAGATTCCTTCCTGTCCCCCCAGCCCAAGAACATGAAGTTATCCCAGCTCAGAAGCCAAGCAGGAAAAGGTAAATCTGTTCTGGGACGTACAAAGAGGTCAGGTACAACTAACAATGTCTTGTTTCTAAACTCTCAAGTCAGCTGTAATGACTGATTATCAGATATATGACTATATATATTTTTATATATGACTCCTGTGTCAAAGAGCCTGAGGAACTGATGGCAACACACACCATCAATCATAGATGAAGTTATAATGAATAGCACTAAGCAACATCATGAATCCTAAAGCACTCTGCTCATTCTCTTTAAAAGAGAACAGAACTGTCTTCTCACCATTTGTGCTGCTTGTGTGACTAAAACCCTCCATCCCTCCAACCATGGGGGGAGCTGGATGACCTTTAAGGTCCCTTCCAACCCAAACTACTCCATGATTCCATGATCCCACTAACAGCTGAATTCCTGATTCAAGCCAGTCCCTAAACATAAGCAAAAATCCACAAGGGCTAAAAGCAGCAGAATTAGAAATAATTAAGATGATCTGTACTCAGCAACTCTTTTATTAAAGTTGTCATTCTCATTTCTGTTAAGTTTCTAAGACTTGCCATCACAGTGAGAAGACGACATTGCTGGGATGCTAAGACTCTTGGGTGCAGCAGACAATTAACAACTCCTAACCTGTTGAGTTCCCTGATGGCCCGCAGTCTCCGTATGTACCGACGGCAGCTTGGCAGGATTNAGTACTGTAGTGTACTGAGCACATCTGAGGGTTTCTCTGACATAAATACAGTAACAATCACATAAGAACAGAGATACCCAACAAAAAATGAAATTCTAGAACTGCTAAATTCAGTAAACAATCCAACATGACCCAAAATATCTTTGATACGACTAATTTCCACAGATAATGCTGACACTCACTTGGGATAGGCAGGGTCAAGAATGCGAAGCATCAGCTGAATGACCATGCCGTAGAAATTCAGGCACCTCCTGAGGAAGTTTTCATCCAGCAAGCCGGCGTCTGCACAAGCCTTGCACCTCACCAGTTTCTGCAGAATAAGCACACACAAACTAATCCAGGGCACGGCGACACAGAAGGAAAGTCAAGCCTACGCAGGCTAATCAATAGATCTCTGAATTGTGGCAGTTACATAACTGTGGCTTCTTCAATTATGGTCTTATTGGAAAAAAACAGGGCACTTAGCCCCCAGTGTATCAAGAAAACATGCACCTAAGTCAGAGCTGCAGAGACAGAAGAGCCTTTAACAAACTTCATGGGGAAGAAATAGAGATATCAAAGTGGGAAAACGTGCAATGAACTCATGTTGGTGATCCAGCTCAGAAAAAGTGCCAGTTTATATTAGGAAGAGCTCATCAGGACAGACCTGCAAAAGAAAGGACCTCGGCATATTCATCTTTGCAAGAATTCTGCACGAGAGTAGCAACTTGAGAGCTGCATGTCCATCTCAGGCACAAATTGTACGTGCACAACTACCCCTGAACAAAGCCCTTTGCCTGCCTCTCCAATGAAAACAATATGTTCCACCTTCCGAGGAATACAGCCGAAGTTAACCCTGGAGTGACTCTGAATTTTAAATTCACCATTAATGTTATATTGTATTGTGATCCCCACCTAGTACTTTACTCACAGCATGCATAGATTCAAGGCCCCCATTTTTGAGACTCATCAGTGGCGCGTTCTATTTAAACATTAGAACCCAAAGTAAACATATCGACAGGTTAACAAAGGCGTTTAGTCGAGAACTGAATCACTTACAAACCTTGAGCTGCGTCTTGCAACGTTTCAGCATTTCTCGATGCCTGGTAGCCAGAGGAGAATCCTTCCACTGACTTTCATTGTTTTTCAAATCTTCAACAGTCCTGGAAACCACACACAGTAATTAATTATCATGACAGAGAGGGGGTAGGTACTGCCACCTACCAGGCAACTGCCTATTGATCTGCTAGGCAGCGAGAAGGAAAGCAGGGGGAAAAGCTAATAATTTTCATGGACGTTAGCCATCACCATAACAAGAAAAACAAATTCCCTGAGCTATAAAAACTAAAAACGAAATCACTACCCACACAGTCCAAAAATCCTGTAATGAACTGATGGCGTCACTGCCAAGAAACATCTACCAAAATGCAGTGAGGGCAATTATAAACAATGGAAAACACTGATGATAGAAAAACATGTTCTAATTTTAACAGAGTATTATTTGTTTAGCAACTGTAGAAGTCTATTTGAATTTATGCCAAAAGAAAGGGAAAACAGCAGTACCTTCATGTCGACATCCTAACTTCTATTTATGTTTTTTAAAATGGTAAACCACGTGCTCAATTACACGTGCATCAATAACATGGAGAGTTTCCTGCTGAAAGATTCCTTCCTGTCCCCCCAGCCCAAGAACATGAAGTTATCCCAGCTCAGAAGCCAAGCAGGAAAAGGTAAATCTGTTCTGGGACGTACAAAGAGGTCAGGTACAACTAACAATGTCTTGTTTCTAAACTCTCAAGTCAGCTGTAATGACTGATTATCAGATATATGACTATATATATTTATATATATGACTCCTGTGTCAAAGAGCCTGAGGCATTGATATCAACACACACCATCAACCACACCACAGATAAAGCTGTAAGTAACATGAATCCTAAAGCACTCTGAAGATCATTCTCTTTAAAAGATAAAAGAACTGTCTTCTCACCATTTGTGCTGCTTGTGTGACTAACATGCTCCATCCCTCCAACCATGGGGGGAGCTGGATGACCTTTAAGATCCCTTCCAACCCAAACTATTCTATGATTCCATGATCCCACTAACAGCTGAATTCCCGATTCAAGTCAGTCCCTAAACATAAGAAAAATTCCACAAGGGCTAAAAGCAGCAGAAATACAAATAATTAAGATGATCTGTACTCAGCAACTGTTTTACTCAAGTTGTCATTTCTGTTAAGTTTCTAAGACTTGCCATCACAGTGAGAAGACGACATTGCTGGGATGCTAAGACTCTTGGGTGCAGCAGACAATTAACAACTCCTAACCTGTTGAGTTCCCTGATGGCCCGCAGTCTCCGTATGTACCGACGGCAGCTTGGCAGGATTGAGAGATGATGGGCATGCAGGGTTAGGAAGAAACATTCCGTTGGGAATTTGGGCTCAGAGAATGGAGACGGATCCCTGTCTAGAAAACAAACAAACATATAGGTGAAAAAAATACAAAATCAACTGACTTATCTAAAGGTGAAGCCTGGAACTCAACCTCTGTTAAAAAAAGTAAAAAGCAGATACAATCAAGAAAAACCATTCAGGAACAAGGGAATTATTTGCTAGAATCAAATACTTCCAAGTACCTCCAGTATCAAAATCTGAAGGCAGAGTAAATGCCTAACATACCTCAACGAGAATACTCACAAAGTTCAGCTATCCAGGCAGCAACATCCTCCATTGTTGCTTTCACTCTCGTCTCATCTGTTGGGAGGTCAATACGACACCTGGGGTGAAATATGTACATGGGATCAACTGTTTCCAGCTTTATCTTCATACTTAGTTGCTGTAGTACCCATAAGAAGTTGAGCATAAAGCCATCTGTAGATACCAAACGATCATCTGTCTGCGGGATAAGAAAAGAAATAGTTGAGGACACAAGCTTAAAAGTACAAGGGCATCTTCTGCTGCTTTGACAGTATTCAATTCAATGAAGTACGCAAGATCAAAAAAAGGGAGAAACGATGAAGAACATGGATCTGTAAGGGGACCTTCCAGACAACAGGAAGGTCATTAACTTACATGTGTATTATCTTTCTCTGCAGTTCAAGCAGTCACTCTCAAGAACACTAACCAGGCATAAACAAGTCCCAAGACATAAAGGGTCTCTTTCTAAAATGGTTTGACACAGATATCGACAGCAACAGCAGAGTTTCAAGTGGTTGCTGAGCTTAAATTCTGAATTTCTATCTCAAGTGTAGAGTTTCTATCACTTCCTCACTGGAATTTCACAGAAATAGTCCTAGCAGTGCTTCCAAGGGTTTGCTTTGGAAACAGGGGCTTCAAGACAACGATGCAAAACTTCAGAGGTTCTGGAGTCACATACAGGTTTTATCAGAGGAAATAACCGCAATGCATTAATTAACAACGGCAAAATAACATCCCTCGTGTTTCACTGGAACCATGCCTGTTCATATCTGCGTAATTCCTTTCACAGAACCCATATGAACACCACCTAGCAACCTTTCAGCTGGGAGATCAGTTTTTTTAAACACAGTCAGTTGGAATAAAGTCCCTATGGATCAGAGAAGGGGGAATCAGTGATCATGAATCAGTGCTGGGGGGCGGAGGAGCACAAAGTTTTAAACATCTAACATAGGATCCCTGTTAGTCACACAAGAGGAAACACCACAAACGACTCAAACAGGTGAAACAGACTCATTTCAGAAACAGGAAATGTATTGAGAGACGAAAAGTGATGACAGGGCTTCTTGTCTGTTGTAAAAGGCATTCAGAACCCTTTTGTCATCCATTCAAGAGCCACCACACATGAGCCATCTAGTGGTGTTTGTGCAGTCCAGATCCACGAATTACAGGAAGAGCAGTCCTGTTATTTACCTGCATTTGTGCCTTTTTCATGTTGGCATTGACAAGAGCTGCCATGTAATTGAGAGCTGCTTCTCGAGTTTCACCATTCAGTAAAATACTGTGCAGAATCTTGAACAACTCTTGCTGGAATTGCAAGTAAACATTCGGTCAGGTTACACATCCTTCTCAACATCGCACTCCTGCTTTCTGTTGCCCTGTATTTTTATTATGCTCTATAAATTCAACACAACTAACTACAACCATCATGGTCTCATCTAATTAGTTACAGAGAAGATGCCTACAGATGAGTACAACACACATTAACAGAGGATGCATGTTTGTACTCAGCCTTTCATGTGAACTGTAATCCACGACTAATGTTCTGCTATTTTCCAGGCTGGCTTACAGCCTTCAAGAAATAGAATAATAGAATAGTTTGGGTTGGAAGGGACCTTAAAGATCAT